>JAYXIM010007753.1:0-13593 GCA_037575425.1 Anastrepha fraterculus
GCAAACACGAAAGTGTGTAAAGTATATACGAGCAGCAGCTGCTGTGCCTGAATGCAAAAATATCAAAAATGGTACAAGACTAAAAGCAAGCAGAAACGCATTCTACAGCTTGGCCTGTGAATAAAATGAAATGCATAATGAAGCTGCTGGTATGGCACTCTCTCACAGATTAGGCAAAGCATCGACAAAATTAAAAAAAAAAAACAATTTTTCCTACCCTTCGAACAGCTAATGTTTTTCATGAGAAACTTTTCATAAACATAAAAGAAGCTCATGCCAAATTCTGTTATAATCTACTCAATTACTTTACACATATTTTGAAATAATAATTCACACTAAAAGTGGAAATCGGATTACTAACCGCTTTAATATGAACAAGCATGGCAAGAGGTAGGTATGTAGGTGAGATGGCTGACTAAAATGGTAGGAGAAGAGTGCTGTGAAAAAATTTGCTCAGAAATGTAGACGCGTGACGATTGAGCAATAAACAGGCAAATTGCTTTCTCACAATGCTCTTATTTCATTTGCAGACGGAATGTGGAACAAGAAAATGTACAGATAGAAAAAGTATTGAAAAAAAAAATGTTTTGAAAGAAATGTTTATTGCATACAAATTAATATCTTCCAGCGGATGGCAAGTCACAACAAATGGAAATTTGAAATGACCAATTATTTGAAATGAGAAAACAATTTTTCCATAATTCAAAGAGAAAAATATGGAAAAGGACTTGCTTACTTGCTTTATTGGCCACATTATTGTAATAAGGCTGCTATTATTTGTTGCAGCCCTGCTTGGGTCTTATTCATTTAGCCTAATTTGTATGGCAAATTAAACTAACTTGCAAAACGTGCAAACAATAGCCTGCAACAGTTAGACATCATTACGTTGCGCTTAGCTGATTGTAGGAATGTAAATGTAATTTAGGGAAGACGATCCAGTAATGCCAAAGTGACGGGCATCGATATATGCAGGTCCCGAAGCACCGGGATCTATGTTCTGATAACTGTATTTGTATATACGTCTACATTCTATATCAGGGATTTTTAATACTAATAAGCGCGTAATGCACTAATCCCGAAATCCCAAAATCCAAAAATCCCGATATATTATAAAATACTGAAATCCAGTGTATTGTAAGACACTAGTAGTATTGTAGCCTATGTATGTTAAAGATGTCAATGCAGTAATACCGTTATCCCGAAATTTCGGAATCTACATACATATGTATATTTGTAAATGCTCTGAGAACTATATTTGCACATGATTGTATATATGTATCAGGGATTTCAAGCACATAATCCAGAAATCCCGAAATACTGAAATCGCGAAGTCCCGAAATCCAAAATCCCGAAATATTGAGATGTTATAAAGTAGCCTATATGTGTTTATTTATGTTAAACATGCCAATCCAGTAATCCCATTATCCCGAATTTTCGGGATCCAAATTTGCATATGCATTCTAAAGGGTGGTTAGGTTTCAAGGGCCGGTGCTGATTTTGAATAAAATACAATTATTTTAGGAAATTATTGTCATTTCTCTTTATTATAATAATATTGGTACGGCTCAATTACGTGTGGAGCAAAATATTGGCCAAATGGCTGTCGCGGCCTCAGCGGCACTCCTCCATCCGATAGTCCACATTTTCGATGACGCTGAGGCATAATTGAAGTTCTATGCTGTTAATGTGCCGAAATATCTCATCCTTTCGCTTTTTAATTGTTGCTGGCTTATCGACGTACACCTTTTCTTTCAAATAACCCCAAAGAAAGAAGTCCAACGGTGTCAAATCACATGATCTTCGCGGCCAATTGACATCGCCGCGACGTGAGATTATTCGGCCATCAAATTTTTCGCGCAAAAGAGCCATTGTTTCGTTGGCTGTATGACAAGTGTCACCGTCCTGTTGAAACCACATATCGTCCACATCCATATCTTCTAATTCAGGCCATAACAAGTTCGTTATCATCTCACGATAGCGAACTCTATTCACAGTAACCAATGATGCCGCCAGCCCATAAACCGCACCAAACAGTCACTCTTTGTGGGTGCATTGGTTTTTCGGCAACCACTCTTGAATTATCATTCGCCCAAATGGGGCAACTCTGCTTATTGACGAATCCACTGAGGTGAAAATGTGCGTCATCACTGAAGATGAAGTGCGCGATATGCATTTTGATTTGAACGCCGGTTTCATAATAAGCCTGCATAACTTTAACGCGTTACTCGATTGTGTATCTTTCCATGGTTCAAATTGAAAAAGTCTGAAATTGAAAAAGTTTTAAATGAAATGCAGTAGAACCTCGACGGTTAGACGTGGTTCACATTCAACGTCGGCCCTTAAAATTTAACCATCCTTTAGTTGTCTTGTTATCGTTTTAGGAACGAGAAATCAGTATTCCCGAAATCTTGGGATATTAGAATCCCGTAGATTTTAAGTATAGAAAATCAAGGAATGCTTGATTATTTTTGTACATATATATATATATTGGCGCGTACACCCGTTTTGGTTGTCTCACCGAGCTCCTCCTCCTATTTGTGGCGTGCGTATTGGTGTTGTTCCACAAATGGAGGGACCTACAGTTTCAAGTCGACTCCTTAAGGCAGATATTTTTTATGAGGAGCTTTTTTGATAGATATTTTTTTCCAAATTCAGTTATCGAATTACAAAACTTTCTTTTTTCGCCTTGCAAAAAACCAATAGTATTTCGAATTGGAGAAAATATGATATTAAAAACTTAAACCATAAATTTCGACGCCGAATCTTCGCATCAATTAAAAATGCAAACACGGAATTACACTAAAAATATTGCTCAACAACTTCTGTGGTTATTGACCTCCCTAATGTAAAATATATATTTGTATGTATTTCATTGGCTGGCCTTCATTGCGTCCTTTGGTATTTTTATTGCAGTTAACTTTAATTAAGCGATTTGCTTTATCCGCTTCATTGGAAAATTTCGTTGTATTTTTTCCTTTCTAGTTTTATTTTTACTTTTGTTTTGGCATATTTTTTTTTTTAATTTTTTACTTTTGTTTTGGCAATTTTTGTTCTTTTATTTTTATTTTTTGCTGCTGTGCCGACTTGCCGCATAAGTAAGCTTTTGCTTGGCCTATGTTATGTCGCGTATACGTAACGGTGTGCTCACTTAATTGAGTCTGGAAAATTATGTCTGCAGGCCTTTATTACGGGTATTTTGCAAAACACATACATACACATGTAATGTATAATAACGATTTAATTTAATTGTTGTCCGTTAAAGCCTCGTGGAGCCTGTGCGTAGGCTAATGACAAATTTCAGCCTAAGTCGGTCGCAATGTATCATTTCGGATTATTAGGAATGGTATTTGAGTAGGAGATTTTTTTATGTGCTTTCATATTTCATTAGGATAACAAATAAATGTGCAAAAATATCATTAATGGCTTTGTTGCCATTTATATAGAAATTTTGTTTATCAGATTACTGCGGTTGGTAAGCAATTTTGTTACATAACACTAAAGTAGAAAGAGCGGAAAATCAATACATTACAAAAAGATTGATGTCATTTGACACAATTAGATTTAATTTTGTTTGACGAGGCATAGCCAAGAGTTCTTGAAGATTACTTCTAATTGACGCCGAAATATCGAAAAATGAGTAGTAGTAATAATATAATTTGTTATTGTATTGTGAAGCCGGCCTTGAGCTCTCAAAATGAAAATGCGAAGCAAAATATCTACAGGTCATTATTGTTATTATTATGAAATGATTTAGGGCTGTGACCTTAAAGGGGTTGGTGTCGAAATTCTGTATGTACAAAATTCTAAAAACAAAATTCAGCTTTTTAAAATTCTGCTTTTTAAAATTCTGCTTTTTTAAAATTCTGCTTTTTTAAAATTCTGCTTTCTAAAATTCTGTATTACAAAATTCTGTATTACAAAATTCTGTATTAAAATATAATGTTAACAATGTTAAAGAGGTAATGTAATTATTTTGAAAAAGTGCGCACTTTTCCAAAATAATTACATTACCTCTTTAACATTGTTAACATTATATTTTAATACAGAATTTTGTAATACAGAACATTGTGGGATATTCATTGTCAAATTTAGGTATGGTTATTTGTTAGTAAGACTTTTTACACAATTTGAGTATATGCGCCCCATTGTTTTTAACATATTCGTACATACCTATGTACATACCTACGTTAATTATAGTTGACAACATTTATACATTGGTATGTACATAGGTATGTTTGCAATCAAATATTACCTGGAGATGAGAACTTCTATCACAAATGAGGAATTGCAATTTCACCACACCTGTCTACAACGGTTCTTATATTGTTTGTTTACCTTCTGTTAAGTGCTGCGTTATTTATAGTTGACAACATTTATACATTGGTATGTACCGCCAAGCGAAATACCGAATTACTTTCAAACATTACTTAATAACTGCGATGATGAAAGTGTAAAAAAATTACTAGTTTGGTTTGATAAAAATTATATTGATATAAATAATAATAATTCCAAATATTCTCCCGAGTTTTGGTCAGTGCATGACCATAATGCATCGCAAACAGAAACGTTTCCTAGAACACAAAACAATATTGAAGCGTGGCATTGGCGGCTGAAAGTTATTGTTGGAAGAAGAAATTCGCAATTTTACCATCTTGTGCTAAGTTTGCAAAAGGAACTTATTTTAGCGAAAACTCAAATATCAAGAAAAGAAAATGGAGAAAGAGTTAGAAGAAAAAGGAAAATAATTAAAAAAACAAACAGCTGCGAAGAATTATTAAGAAAAGAAATGAATTAAGTCACACTACATATTTAAAAAGAATTGCAAAAAATATTGTAATTGGCTAAGCTAAAATATTGTTATCGCTTAAGCATATATGTATATTTATGGAATAAATGTTTATTCTTGTATGACGAAAATCACAAAACTTGAATAAAGCAGAATTTTTCGCATTAAACATGCAGAATTTTGAAAAAGCAGAATTGTAGAAAGCAGAATTTTAAAAAGCAGAATTTTAAAAAAGCAGAATTTTAAAAAGCAGAATTTTTTTGCAATTTACAGAATTTTGTCACCCAGAATTTTGTAATACAGAATAATGACACGCTCCCACCTTAAAGACCTATTATACCACTTCTATGCATTCAGAGTATTTTTCGGAGCCCGACTTTCACAATAAATCTCAATCTCACCTGATGTCTGGATTGTGTGTTGTACTCGTAAACTCGTCTCGTCTTTGGTAATGATTCGTTTGACGAATGTTGGGTCGGATTCAGCCTTGGAAAATATGTAGTTGGTGATATCAACGTGGGAATTTTTTTGCATGAAATTCAAGTTCTTTGGCACCAACTTTGCACAGCACGGCACAAACGCAAATCATAAGCTACAATGTCCTGAACGTGTGTTTTATTTTCTCCTCTGGTAAAATAGTTTACTCGAGACGCCGCTTTTGCATTAGAGCTGGGCACGATGACAGCTCATTTATGATAGTTTTTCCTTCCTTCATATAGAGTCTGTAACCTCCTTAAGTTTCCAGTAAAAAAAATTATGCCATGAAATACAAAAGTAATAAAAAATGTATTACATGAACTAAAAAAGTGGTTGATTAAAAAAAAATGTAAATCTAATTTTTAATTTTAAAGCAGCTTGAATAAGATTTTAGAAAAAAAATGCATATCATAAAATAAAAAAATAACACAAAATTTCTTATACGAAATAAAAGAGTTACTGATTTAAAAAATAAGTAAATTTAATTTTTAATATTAAAGCAGCTTGAATAACTTTTTAGTAAAAAAATATACATGCATATCATGAAATAAAAAATAATAAAATGTATTACATGAAATAAAAATGTATTTATTTAAAAAAAAAGTAAATTTAATTTTTGTTTTCAGGCAGTTTATGATAAGTTTTCAGTAAAAAAATAACAAAAAATTTATTACATGACATAAAAAAGTTATGGATTTAACAAATAAGTCAATTCTTTAACTTTAAAGGAGCTTAAAAAAGCTTTAAGCAAAAAAATAATTATATCATGAAATAAAAGATATCGATTTAAAAATTTAGCAAATTTAATTTTTAATTTTAAAGTAAGTTTCTAGTAAAAAAACATGCATATCATAAAATAAAATAAAATGTATTACATGAAATGAAAAAGTTATTTGTTAAAAATAAGTAAATTAATTCTTCAATTTTAAAGCAGCTTAAAAAAGTAACAAAAAACTCATTCCATGAAATAAAAAGGTTAATAATTTCACAAATAACTAAATTTAATTTTGAAGTTTTATATTTGTATTCTCCGTAAGTACTTTCTGAGAGACCGCGGAGAGGGAGTTTTTCAGGTTTCGCACGCGCTGCTTACTTTTTGACAGCCGTTTGTGGGACAACGTCATATTAGCATTGGGTGTGGCTGAATAGGTTTTTGTATCTTTTCTTCTTCTTAAAGTAAAAACAAAAGCATTTGAAATTTTTTTTTATATTCTCGTCTGATTTGATGCCCATAGTTTTTATTAAATTGTTATAATTTTCCGAATCCTCGAACCGTAGTGAAACACTGAAGATCTTTACGCTACTTTTATAAATTTGTAATAATTTTTCGAGCTCTTGGACCGAAGTAAAATAGTGAAGATCTTTACGCTGCTCTTATAAACTCAAAATATTTTTTCGAGTCCTCGAACCGAAGTGAAACACTGAAGATCTTTACGCTACTTTTATGAATTTATAATAAGTTTTCAAGTTCTCATACTGAAGTGAAACACACAAATCTCTTGACTCTACTTTAATAAATTTATAAAATTTTTCCGGTTCTCGAACTGAATTGAAACACTGAAGATCTTGAAGATTCTGACGCGTTGATGAAATATCAAAACGTGCTCACATATCGACTTACTAATGGCTGCGAAGAAACATTTGTTTGTGAATGGTGTAAAGTCACTCATTTGGCAAGGACTACCAACTAAGCCATCTGCGCTTACACAAAAACGCACAGAAGTGTATGATTATTACAAAGAAAAGCAGTCGTTTAACGCGTGTATAAGATTTGTTATGATTTACCTTTTTCTGATACTAAAAGCTCCCTTGCAATTTATATTTCATTGGAAATTACTTAGCTTATATAGCCAGAAATCATAAGCAGAATGGTCAACTGCCGTAGACGAGGGTGTTTGGCCTTGACAAACAGGCCGTAGGTACCGTATATTTAAAACAAAAAATGCTTTCGAAAATTAGAAAAACGAAAATGAAAGTAATAGATGGCCTCTACCATTCGAGGAAGCAGTATCAAACCTCTAAAATATCACCGCGAGTCCTGCAGCCAAGAGATGCTTCCTAAAAAAGCATCAAACAAGTGAGCCCATCATTTCGAAAATTTTAAAATCGGTGTATATTAAAAATATCAAATGAAATTTTCTAGAAAATATATAATTATGTTTTGACGTGATAACGTCTTATAATTCGATTTAGCCGGCTGCACGCACGAAAAAATGTGTCGTTACCTTACTCATTTGTCGTTACCTTGAATGAACTGCAAGCGAAAGCGCGGAACGAACGACAAAGCAAACGAAGCAAACGAAAGGCAACGTTCGACATCTTGCTCTCTCCTACTTAAGTGAGCGCATATATGTATGTATATGCGCATATGTACATATTATATTATATATAAATTCACGTATTTGTATTTGCATATGCCTTCTTATTGATTATTATTAATTTGATTTACTTGAAGAATTTAAAATAAAACCAAGTATGTTATGTTATGTTATGTTATGTTATGTTATGTTATGTTATGTTATGTTATGTTATAGTTATGTTATGTTATATTATGTTATGTTATGTTATGTTATGTTATGTTATGTTATGTTATGTTATGTTATGTTATGTGTATGTTATGTTATGTTATGTTATGTTATAGTTATGTCTATGTTAATAGTTATGTTATGTTATGTTATGTTATGTTATCGTTATGTTATGTTATGTTATGTTATGTTATGTTATGTTATGTTATGTTATGTTATGTTATGTTATGTTATGTTATGTTATGTTATGTTATGTTATCGTTATAGTTATGTTATGTTATGTTATGTTATGTTATGTTATGTTATGATTATGTTATGTTATGTTATAGTTATGTTATGTTATGTTATGTTATGTTATGTTATGTTATGTTATGTTATGTTATGTTATGTTATGTTATGTTATGTTATGTTATGTTATGTTATGTTATGTTATGTTATGTTATGTTATGTTATGTTATGTTATGTTATGTTATGTTATGTTATGTTATGTTATGTTATGTTATGTTATGTTATGTTATGTTATGTTATGTTATGTTATGTTATGCTATGTTATGTTAAAGTATATTATGTTATGTTAATGTTAACTCATTCTCTATATCCATACAAAATATCTATCAAACAAATAACATGAAAATTTTCTTTTGAAAAATGCAACCATTCAATCAGTATTTTCTTATGACGTTGTCACGTTAAACTATCGTCAGTAAACCGACTTTACAGACAACCTCTTTTTTTTTTCTTTTAATATTCCCTAATAAAGTCATGAGTAAGTAAGAGAAGCTGGCAGGAAAGCATTTATTATCAGACATTCATTGCATAGTATTTGTTTGTTTTGTTTCTATTAGTGTATTTCATGTATGTGCTTACAAACATTTATACACACATTGATACTTGTACGTTTTTCGTTGTGTTGTTCTCATTTGCTTGCAGTTGGCCTACATTTTACACGTTAAATATAGGTACATATGTATATGTGTACGTGCAAAACAAATCGTTCGCCCAAAATATTGAAATTCCACTAAAAATTACAATTATTGACATGATTTATTACCACCAACAATTTTGTACAAAAAATTAAATAAATGGGAAACACTGAAGCTATGCGTGGCTATGGCGAGTCAGCAATTTATTTCCGATTGTCTGTGAGTTTGGTGAGAGAAGTCAATAACTCAACGCAGAAGGGCGAAGTATTGGCATGGAATTAGACAAATTTTTCCTAAATGTAAGCAATGAAGTATTTATATTTAAATATTTATAATAAGAAATATTTTTTTATTTTTTATTTGTTTTAGAAAAGAGATTTCATATGGTTTTACGTAAATCGTGCCTCTTTTATTCTATTGAACTCTGGGCGTCAAAACTCATTGTTAATAGTTTCTGGGCCAAGTATTTTGTCTGATAAAAAATTAATATACGAGTATGTATAAACAGCTAAATAAATACTTACAACATATTTTTAGTAGCAGTATAAATGATTTTTCCAGTTTTTAAATAACTTTCATTAAATTTAAAGTCAGAAGCGCAAAGTTTTGATACAGCCACATAGGCACGGCAAAATTTCATAAGCCGCTTAGCGCCAAACATTTAAATTTAACTAATTGGCGAACAAGAATTTTAGCTTCAAAATGTAAAATAATTTTTTTTTTACTGATATAATAATATCATGAAATAAAAAAGTAAAAAACAAAATGTATTATATGAAATAAAAAAATTATGGCTTAACAAATAGGTAAATTAATTTTTTATGTTAAAGCAGCTTCAACAAGTTTTTAGTAAAAAAAATTTATATCATCAAATAAAAAAGAAATAAAAAATTGATAACTTTAAATAAAAAAATTATTTATTTAACGTCTAAGTAAATTTAATTTTTAATTTTAAAGTAGCTTAAATAAGTTTTTACTAAAAAGAAAATTCATATCATGAAATATAAAATTAGCTTTACATTTATTATACATTACAGGAAATAAAAAAGTGATTGATTTAACAAATAAGTAAATTTAATTTTAAAGTAGCTTAAATAAGTTTTTAGTAAAAAAACTTCATATCATGAAATAAAAAAGTAGCAAAAAATGTATTACTTGAAATAAAAAAATTATTGATTTAACAAATAAGTAAATTTAATTTCTAATTTTAAAGCAGCTTAAACAAGTTTTTAGTACAAAAAATTCATATCATGAAATAAAATGTAGCAAAAAATTTATTACTAGAAATAAAAAAGTGATTGATTTAACAAATAAGTAAATTTAATTTTAATTTTAAAGCAGCTTAAACAAGTTTTTAGTACAAAAAACTTATTACTAGAAATAAAAAAGTGATTGATTTAGTGGGTCTTTAGTTTCTTCGCGATGCTATGTGTGCTAACATGCCGGTCAACTTCGATTATTTATTTTATCGACACGTTTTTAACATCAAAAAGCCCTGAACATAATCAAGGAAACCCAAATTGCACGTAATTAACTTTTACAGTACCGGCTCCATTCACAATTTCAGCGACCTGCCTTCCGTTTTCACCTTTATCAAAGAAAAACTGTAAAATGTAGCAAATTTCTCTTTGTTGATGTCCATTGTTAACACCCTGTAACTTGCAGCTAAATGGAACAAGCAAAACACAGCAAAAGAATTTATTGCAAGTGAAACACTTAATGATGCTTAGCCGATCTCTGCAGAGCAGGGAGGATATGCTTGATGTGATCATTCAATCTGCATCTGTTGTTAAACATAACTTTCTAGTATTCTTGAATTCTAATTCATTAACTTCTTCTATTCATCACACGTGAATTTGTTAACATTTATCGATAGATAAATCTGGTCTCCAGAATAACCGTAGAAGGTTTGGATTTCATTGAATATATTTTTTCTTGTGACAAGCAGTCTAATTAATGTGAAGGCATTAGGATATTATGAGAACTTTTTTCTTACCACTTATGAGCTATAACTTGTATTGACCTCCGTGTCCAAACTTAACTTTTTTATTTATATTACTGTAATGTGAAGCTCAGTGCAAAGTGGAGCAAAATTGATCATTCCGGTTTTTTAAGTTTTTCAATAAATAAGAACGAATGGTTTTGAGTGACAGAATTTTTATTTTTTTTTGTAATTATTTTTTTCTCTAATTATTTTTTTAACTGAATAAAAACAGATGTGTTTGAGTATAATCTTTATTTTGACCTTTGTATGCTCCATTGCTTGCCTGTTTGTATACTACAGCTGTTTGGTTTACAAGGGTCAAATCTGACGTCAAATGACGTACGACGCTATTTGCAAAAATTAAAAATCCTCGTATGGGGTGACTAATTTTGCGCCACCTTGTATGTTGCAAAATCAAAATTTTTTTAAAATATTTTTACACAGCTTTTGTAATGTACTTTGGGAGCCTATATTATTATTATTTTATTTTTTTTTGTTTCTGATTTTTATTAAATGAGAAATATATTAGAGAAATATTTTTACACAGTTCTGGTAGTGTACTTTGTAAGAACGTGCATGACGATTGCTTATTTGTTTATTTTATGTATTTATTTATTTTATTTTCTTTGTTCAAACATCCCATTCTTTGGGAGGCACTTACACAACTTGGCGGCAGCTTAGCTGCAAGTCAGATGTTTACACTGCTTTAATGCGTTTTTAACTATCGTACTCTAAATTGAAATAGAGCTAATAGGTAAAGGTGTGAATATTGTAACAATAAATATATACTATTGTAATTTACTGAAGGACATTTCTTATGATGTGGCAAGAATTCAGCAGAGCCGCTTTTTTAAGGTCCATAGATAAGGTGCTTCTCCAATTTGAGCTTCTTGAGGTTTTCCGTCAGGTTTATGTGAATGAGTCCGTGGGCCGATATGATCAGTGGCAATATAAAGACCTTTCTGAGTTTCCACTGTCGCTTGATGTCAATCCCCCAAACTCAGTATTTTTTGATTTTCTCTGTGCACATTTTATTAATATTTTTGTTCAATGGGATGTCAATGTCTATGACAAATACAGTGTTGTAATTTTTATTCACCACAAATATGTCAGAGGAAATGGAGGATTGTTTCCTTTTTCTCCAGTTGTTTACAACTGTGACAGTATGGGTTGTAAGGGATGTCCATTTTGGCTGCTTGTTCTCCGACAGACCAAAAGCCAGTTATGACTGTCGTTAGTCTCCAGGCGTCACGTTCTTTCATTTTCATCAATGTTGACGATTGCTTAAGGTTGTAGGTGGGCCATAACGTTCTGCTAATTTTGCATTTCGTCTGGTCTCTCCATCTTCAATCCGCAATTCGGAGGTATTTTAGGGAAATTGTACTCTTGACTGCACCTAATGGTGTGAATACCGATTCTGCAAGAGCGTTATTCATGGCAGATCCCCTTCTTGCCAGTTCATCTGCTTTTTCATTACCTTCGATGCTCCGATGTCCCGGGACCCAGATTAAGGTAACTTGATGGTTTTCGCTCAAGGTGGTAGAGCTAGTCCTGCTTTGCTCCACCATTTTAGAGGTTGTTGTAGCTGAACCCGGTGCCTGGACTGCAGCTTGGCTATCCGAAAGAAAAGCGATATTGCTCTTAAAAGAGGGATCTGCGATTAGTAGCCTATAAGCTTCCCCAATTGCCAGTGCTTTCGCCTGAAAGACACTGCAAGCATTAGGGAGACGCACAGATTTTTCAATTTTAAGTCTATGAGAATATCTACCAACTTTAACACCACAATCCATTTTACTGGCATCTGTATAAACTGTAGTGTCGAACTTGTTTAGTGAGAATCCCTTATTCCATTATTTCCGAGATGGAAAGAGATTGACAAAATTTCTATTAAATGTTACCGTCGGGGCTATGTAGTCAGTCCTCTTCGAGGTATACTGGGTTTGTCGCAGTAATAGACTAGCAGTTCTTGTAGTATTCGTAAGGATTGTTCTGTAATGATAGAGAAACATGTCCTTATCTTCATGCACTGGTTCTGAAACATATCTGTAATAGGGCGTCTTCTCACGGTGAAAATTGCTCGTTTGAGCAAGTCGTAGGTGTATAATTTTTGCAACATCGTTGTGCCGTTTCAGGTAGAATGAGTTTGTTATTTTGTTTTATTTTTATTTTTTATTTTTTATTTTATTTTATTTTATTTTATTTTATCTTATTTTATTTTATTTATTTTTATTTTTTTTATTTTATTTTATTTATTTTTATTTTATTTTATTTTAGTTATTTTCTAAGGAATAAATTATTTATTTAAAAAACAAATTTATTTTTTGTTTTTTTTTTTTTTTGGTTTCTGAGTTTTAATAAATTGAGTCTTTTATTCGAACTTAAAAAAAAGTATTTTTACACACTTACTTATTTATTCTATTTATTTATTTTGTTTATTTATTTTATTTTATTTTTTCTTCTTCTTCTTAATTGGCACAATAAACGCTGGCCGAGTTGAACAAAGTGCGCCAGTCGCTTCTTTCTCGTGCTAACCGACGCCAATTGGACACACCAAGTGAAGCCAAGTCTTTCTTCACCTGATCTTTACAACGCAGATGAGGCCTTCCTCTTCCTCTGCTACCACCAGCTGCTACCGCATCGAATACTTTCAAAGCCGGAGCGTTTGTATCCATTCGGACGACATGACCCAGCCAACGTAGCCATCGTAAAGCTCATACAGCTCATCGTTCAACGTTATTTATTTTCTTATGTATAAATAAATTTTTCTCTTATGTTTTTTTTTTTTGGTTTTGAATAAATTGAGTTCTTAGCAGGCACACAGAATTTCTAATGCTACAACTGCGATATTTTTTTTGCTGTTCTTCTTCTTATTGCCTAATCGGATTGTGAATTATAAAT
>JAYXIM010007754.1:0-142966 GCA_037575425.1 Anastrepha fraterculus
GATCATACAGAGTCCATTTCTTAAATAAATAAATAAATTTCAAAACTTAACCTATTCTATGTTATTTAAAATGATTTTATAAGCATTTCTCTGTCTTGCAGCATTGCATAGCTCTCTAAGTAAGTTAAAATATTTCCTCTGCTTGCTGATAATCGCCTCTTTTCACAGAAATCAATATGACCAACCACGCATTTAAATGCTTAGTTAAGTAATTTTTACCACCTACGACAATTGACTTGAAAGTGCTGCTGAAACTGTCACTTACTTTGTGCTCAAATATACAACCCCCTATAACAAATAAACTGACAACGAATAGCACAACATTTAATTTCTTTTTATAACACCTCTTCCCACCACCAAATCCACATGTCCAATCCACATGTCTCACAGCATGCACTCACTCCTCTGTTCGTTACAGCGCCCTCTCAACAGTAACTACAACAATTACAGCGTGCAATTCATGTTGTAAAAGCACGAGCTCTCTCTCTCTATTTGTCGCCCATTCACTACTCATTCACACTTTTTTCACAAGCACAAATTTTGACACATCGCAGCAAGCACAATACAATTTCGGTTAGCCTGCCGCTGTGTGGCACTTCACAGCAGCCACTAAAAACTGTCGACTGCTGAGCAATTCACACGAGGGAAACATCCTGCAAGTTTAATTCGTTTTCTCTTTTATTGCATACGCATATCTTTTTATTTTTATCACTTTGCTCTCCGGCAGTCTACACAAGTCACTTTCGCTTTCATTACGATGCGCGTAAGCATGTGTGTATTTGTGTGTATGAAAAAGAATTTATTTTATACTCAGCATTAATATAGGTGTGCATATGTACACACACATTTTATCATGTAGTGGTCTTTTATTCCTATTTATAAGTTTACTTCTACGTCTGCAAATTCTTCTTGAGTTTTCTGCTTGTGTGAATTTCTTGAGTCACCCAGTCGGATATGGAGTAAATACATTCACATGAATGTATTAACTTTAAGTGTATTTGACCACATATGAGCAGGTTTTTTGGAATTTATCTCCCTTAACCGCCCTGCAGTTAAAAGTTTTAGTCTGGTTGCTGTTTTCTTTATATTTTGATAAATAATTCATGTGACTTGATATCTTGTTTTATTTCAAATAATGCATTTCTACACAGATTTCTATAATTTTAACGCCATTTGCGGCGATTAGCTTACAACAGCACAAATTATTTGGCCGCCTGCTTCGACTTTTCACCTCGGTCGTAGTGGTACTAAAGATTGTATTAGATTTTCTCTCCTTTTACTTGAATTTTGGGGCACTGTAATACGCAACTGGCTTCTCCAAACACAAATCTATGTGAGAACTTTTTTTAATGTATAATTTCATCTTACAATTTTCGTTTAGTATGAGCTGCTGCAATATATAAAACGCGTGAGCATAAAACGCTAACGTTGTTTGCTTCATTTAATAGTTTAGTTACTCATACGCCCTATCCACCTTTTGGATAACCGAACTTCAGATAATTATTTTGACCCTGGAAGTCTACCTACTATTCCGTTTTTAAGTTCGCTGTTGCTTTACAGTAAAGTACAGCTTTAATAATATAGTAAGCAAAATATGTTTTCTATTACTAGAATGAAATATGCCAAAAATACGATATTTGAAGATTAGACGAAAACGCCTAGGCGTTGTGGAATTTATAAAGCTTTTTAAAGTAAAATTTTTCGGACCTTTCTAACATTTTTTTAATTGCTTAAATTTTTGAAGTGAAACTTCTTAGACGTCGATGGACGAACGAGAATGGAGAGTAAAATTTAAAGGCCATGCAACGTTTTGGGCATTTTCGTTCCGCGAAAGAGAAAAGAGATATAACGTAAAGGAAACGAAGAGAGAGAGCATACCTTGCTGCGGTCCTGGAACCGCTGCGTTTGTGCGGGTGGTAAACGCTCGGAGTAGTGCGCGTTGTTGCCACGGTTTGTGTCCGGCGTTTATCTACACCGGTCGACCCTTCTCCGAGTTTTGTAAATTTTGTCTATTTGTATTCTCTGCAAATTTTGTGAATTTATTTAGATATATATTCTTTCTCTCTCTCTTATTCTCTCTCTTATTCTCTCTCGGGTCTCTCTCTCTCTCTTTCTTTGTCTGCCTTGAAAGTTTTACTTCTATTATGTGTTCTACGCTACACGCACTTTTTTTTGTATAAAATATACGTAAAAAATATTTGGAGAAAAATACAGAAGAAAATATGTTACTCCAGCGGCATTCTCCGTACTTGTATGGGAAATGTTTATGCTGCTACAATAACAACAACAACAGGTTATTACAAACCGGTTAAGGTAGTTGAGCTTCTTAATAATTTTTCTGGAAATCTCTCTTAGGAGCCACATGCTAGTTCAAGTTTTAGTTGTTGTATCCTAATTACAAACTAGAAACACCACCCCGACTGAATTGATAGTATCATTCTACTTTAGGCTATTAATTTGCTGCAGATGGTAAACACAAATTTATCCACAATGTGAAATTCATTTATGGTTAATATTTGCTACGCAAAGTTTTGTATCTTTCCATTTGTTCTTCGATATGCTTTTGCAACGCATTTGATGCTTCACAACCGAGTACAAAATTTATACGATTCTACGACTTGGGCAAGGTATGAGTAAATGTGTATGTATGTGTGCACTAATACACAAATAAATACGAATGTTTGCTTGTGGCTTATGCTAACTAAAGAACTACTTACTTAGCTGCTCTCATAATATACAAGAGTACATACACACATGCATACACGGATACATACACTCACCCATACACTCATACATATTGATATTTGTGTACAATAGCAACTCTGCAATTCATGTAGCATCAATCTACTCAATACTCAGTAATAAGTATTATTCTTGATTCTGTTATTGGTTATTTTATTATTGTTAAAACCAAGTATTGTTGTGTTGCTTGCATGGGACTAGGCATAACGAAAAATAACAAATAGAAGAAATGATCGAAAGTATTCATTCCCTATAATATAATATCCTGGCAACGTACGCTATGAGCTTTCTATTTTTCTATTGATATTTACTCAATGCTAGGCAACTTTCTACTTACAAATATAGCCGCACACTGCCACACAGCCATGTTTACACATCTCTTCAGTTATTGTGCGTGTACTTGGATGAGTGCCTATTTGTATTTACAGCCATGAATTTACTTCTACAAAAATATTTAGTATGAATACAAAATTGATAATATTTATGTTCATTCATTTGCTCAGCTGCTTCTGCTTCTGTTATTTTTGTGTTTATTTACATTGGATAATCAGGCATTTCTGCAGTTCGTTTAACTCAAGTGTAAGTGTAGCTACTTAAACACTTGCACACATATTTTTTGAATTTTTCCAATATTTGATTGGCCTAAGTTTTCCAGTATATGTAACCTTTTTTGTTTGCTAAAGCTATTCTAGAAATAGTAAAGCTAATAAAAAATTGTTTGTGGTAAGTTTAATTTGAATTGTGGTATTCAATTGCATGATTCTTAAAGCTTCTGTCGGATTATCAACCTATGCATATTTGTTTGAAATTTAGGCTGCCCACTTTGCGTGTTTCCGCTGCTCAGCTTCAATGAGACTTATATTTTTTTCGAATGCACAGATATGAGTTGTGGCATCTGTCACTTTTTGCAAAATTTGTGTACACTTTATCTTCGAAGCCTCTGAAGCTAAGGCAATGGAATTAAGTTCACCTACATATGCACGTATTAAAAGTATATACCTATTTCGCCCATCTGCAAATCGATCGAAGCGTGGCGCTTTATATATCTACATAAGGTTGAATGAGAGCATTTCGCCAGACTAGTATTTCGATCTGATTTGCTGTATGTTGAATATATGCAACTCGAAAAGTTATGGGATTAACTAATGAAAATAAAACAAAAAAAAAATAAGAAAAAATGTCAGATATTTTTCTCACTCATGTTTTCAAAAATGACAAAAAAACTTTTTTCCCCCGGAAGTTATGAACAAAAATATATAATTCCTTTAGAAAAAATTGTAAGAAAAAGTGATGGAATTCCAATTCTGAAATTTGCGGAAACTACTGAGTATAGCCTCAGTAATTAATAAAAATAAAAAATTCTTAGGGAGGCGCTTTTCATAAGGAGGCGCCTTTCATAAGTAACACTTCTTTTCACTAAAATTTTGAACAAATAAAAAAGAATTTGTGCCAAGAAAACTTAGTTAAAAGGGGATGGAGATGCCATTTTAAAACTTGCCGAGATTACTGAGTATATTCTCAGCTGTTAATAAAACAAACACAACGTAGGAACAAAAGTCTTTCAGGTATATTTTTCAAAAATTAGAATACGAAAAATTAATTTCTCCCGGAAGTTATGAGCAAATATATAATATATAATTTTTTTCACAAAACTTTAACAAAAGGTGATAGATCGCAGCCTTCAAAGCTTGTCTATTCATAAAAAAACAAAACGAAGAAAAAAAAAAACAATCTGAGGGAGATCTCATAAAAAAAAAAAATTTTTTTTCACAGAAATTAAAAACAAAAAATTGTTTCCCAAAAAATTTTACTAAAAACTGATGGAGATACCATTTTAAAACTTGATTACTGAGCATAACCTCAGATTTAATAATAATAGAAAAACGCTCAGAAGTGGATGTTTTTCATAAATGAAAATAGATTTTTTTTAAATATATAATTTTGTTCAAAAAAATTGTTTTATTTTCTTCCAAAAAATTTAGTTGAAACTCGATGGGGATCCCGTTAAGAGACTTAAATGTTAATAAAAAAAAATAAAAAATCTGAAGCGCATGTTTTTCATAACTGGCAACAGAATATTTTGTTTGGTGAAATTTTGACATAAAAAATTAGGTTTTCCGTAATTTGTTTTTTAAATAAGTTTCCATCAAACAAATTCATATCGTGAAATAAAAAATTATTGGTTTAACAATTAAGTAAACTTAATTTTTAACTTTAAAGTAGTTTAAATAAGTTTTCATATACTTTTCAAAAAAAAAAAAAAAATCATATCATGAAATCAAAATGTAAGAAAAATGTATTACGTGAAATAAAACATTTATTGTTTTAACAATTAAGTAAACTTAATTTAGTTTTTAATTTTAAAACAGCTTACATAAGGCTTAATATCTTTTTCAAAAACAAAAAAAAATCATATCATGAAATAAAAAAGTAAGAAAAAATTGATTGCATGAAATGAAAAATTATTGATACAACAAATAAGTAAGAGAACCTATATTCTCGGGTTAGTAAGATGAAAATTCAATCACAAACAATGCCATATGAGAATTCCTGTGATGGTTTTAAAATTATTATTTAATTCCATACATTCTAACGATTTAGATTAAAACTACCTATCAGAGATTTTGATTACGATAAATCCGGTAGATTTGTTAAGAAAATAGTAAATAGGTTGAAATTTGACGACACAAAAGGTACAGTAAGAAAAAAATTTAATGGAATACAATTACTTTTTCAACGAAAACAAAAAGAGAAACATTATTCAGGGCGGCCTCAAAAGGTGTCGAATGGTGAAGTGATAAAAAATGAGCGTAGACAAGTACTTTAGTACACACAAGCAGAAGTAGGAAACGTAAATAATCTAAAAATAGGCATCAAATAGAATAACGAGAAGTTTTGGAACAAATGGGCACTCTAAGCGTTATGCCCAATTTGGGCGCTAATTTCCAGTAGGCACCAAGGAAATATAACGCTAAAAAGTAGGCACTAAAAATATATTTCCTACAAGTTTGCACCAACAAATGAGCGCCAAAAAGTAGACAGTGTTATTGCTCACTAGAAATTAGCAACCACAAGGAAAAACTCAGGAAAAATAGCCTAAAGTGCATCTAAGTGCATCTCTCTCCCTTCCCTCTAGGTTATATCCTTTTTCTCTCTCGCGAAACGAAAATGCCCAAAACGTTGCATGGCCTTGAAATTTTACTGTCCATTTTCGCTCGTCCATCGACGCCTTAGAAGTTTCACTTCAAAATTAAATTGGAATTCCAGCCGAGTCATCCAAATATTTTGAACAAGAACCTAAATTTTCTAAAAATGGTAGGCTTGGTGTAATAAAAAGTAAACTGTCAACATTTTGAAAACAGGTTTAAAAGTGTTGAGATTTATTCAATGTTGAAAATTTTTGTATGGAACTTTTTAAAGTCAAATATATTCGGTAATTTTTAACATTTTTATAAATTTTTTAGGATAAATTTTATTTAATTTTTATCATTTTGTTAGGATAAAATATAATTTATTATGTACAAAAAATATTTTTTTTGTGGAAAAGCATATCATTTTTTTTGTTTGCTAAGAAATATTTTTGTCCCCGTTGTGAAAAAGACAGCCCTCAGTATTTCTTTTTTACATTTTTTATTAAAATCTAAGACTATGCTGAGCAATACCTGAAAGTCTGTAAATTGAAAGAAACTGTAAATTGCTAAAGTGGATTAATCCAAAATATTTATATGAGAAGTTGCAGGCAACCAAGTCACAGAGATATAACTTCCTGGTTGATCCTAAAGGTAATTCGCTTAACTCAAGTCGACTTTTCATTAGCTCTCCAAGACTATGTGATTCTATCTGCACTATCTGTTTTTCGTCTTAACATAAAATATTATAAGAGCCAGATTTTAAATATTAGTTGCTGTACACATAAAAGCACTGGCGGCTTTGTTGTACAAAATATGTAATAATAAATTTAATTAAAGTTGAAACATTTTTAATTTAATCGTATAATTTGCCCATATCCGTTTCAGCTTCATTTATGCTTACCTACATTTTCCATATACCCGCCGAAAGCCTTGCCAAATAGCAAACAACGAAGCAACCAAAACAAAAACTATCAACCATCTAAGCTGGTTTTATAAATTAAACTTGCCATACAAACACTTGGGAAAATATTGCATACACATACACATATACATATATATATATATATGTATGTGTGTGTGTGTGTGTGCGCATTACATAGCAATTTATATTACATTTGTTCGTATGTATTATATTTCAGCTTGATGACTTCATTGATTTCTACTCAGTAGGCACAGCGAGCCATACAGTTCTTAGCGGAAAATCTGGAACACAGCGAAAGTCAGGCAAGTTGGCTAACCACTCTACCACTACTAAGCTAATGCCACAAAACCCAAAAACCAGAAGGAACAAAAAATTGAGTAGCAAAGGACTGTGATTTTTATGTGCCATTTCGTTCTTCTTACACAGCTTCCGTTGCCACAATTTGGCGAATTGTAGTGGCATAGCGGCTTGTATGTGTGTGCGTGTGTATGCGGTTGTGTTGTAGTTACTTATGGAGTGTGTAAACTTTGCCGAATTTGTTAGTTTAACAAATGGCTTTATGTGTTTATTTACCACACCCATAACACCATTTTCGTTTTCGTTTTTTTTTGTTTTGTTTTCACTAAGCTTTTTCGCTTCTTGTTTCCTACAAAAAGCACTTAAGGCAGCCACAGTTTATGGACTTAAGGACAGAGACAGAGGAGAAAACTAAATTCCCTGTTGCCAGCAGATCAGCGAAAAGTAAGACGCTATCGGAATTCTGCGAAGCAATGACACACATATCGGTAAATTGAGAATAACTACACTTGCAATACACACACACACACACACGCGCACACACGCATTGTATTTATAGATTGAACGTAGTTGAGTCTAGTAAAGGCTTTCGCTGTCATACAGACTTGGAATTTCAGTCACTACCGCTTTAGCTTGAAGCACACTCGCGCAAAACTTATACTTATGTATTTATACAGGAAAAAACACAACTTAAGTGCATACAAACCTAAGCTTTATCGGTAGCCATATATAGAGACATCCACACATTTTGAAAGATGTTTATGCGCTAGCGCTGTAATAATGGCACAGAGCTAATGCCTAATCTGACACATACACACACAAGTAGGCACACGATTATGTGTATGTGTGTATGTGCTTATCGCTTTGTTGGCATTGGCTAACTGCCAAGCGCCAAAGTGGCGACGATTCTGGGCAAATGCGCCACCCAACCAGCCAGCCAGTCTAATGGATCCGCTGGTGGCAGCTACGTTCGGTCGGCTCCTAATGCTTAATGCTTCATTGGCGTCGCTATTTGGTACATATAAGTTAAAAATTGTAATGCTATAAAGCACACATACATATGCAGCGTACATATGTATGCTCCACGGTAGCCATTACTGAGATGAAATTTCAATCAAAACTCGATTTTATTGCCGGATTTTATAAAATGGTCACAAACACTGGCAGACGCGAATAACTCTGCCTCCTGTAAATATGTACTTACACACATGGTCAAAATAATAAATATACCAATTTTGTTTGCCTTTTAATTTTCACAAAATTTTTATAAAAAATATTTTATAAACAAAAATTTATAAAAAATTAGTTTATTCCACAAAACGTATTTTATAAATGAAAGTTTAAGACTTTGTGCTAGTCTAGCCTTTTTTAGTTTATTTATATTTTTTTTTAATTCTCATAAAATTAAAAAAAAAATGTATAAAAAAAATTAAAAAACAAAATTGTATAAATTTTATAAAAAAAAATATTGTGAATTTAAAACAAAAAATTTTAAGTTTCGCAATGAAATAAAAAACAAAAATTCTCATAAAATTAAAATAAAAAAAATGTATAAAAAAAAATTTTATAGATTTTATAAAAAAAAATATTGTAAATTTTAATTAAAAAAAAAATTAATTTAGCTTTTTTATTTTATATGTTTATAATTTAATAAAACAAAACTTTATAAAAAAAATTTTTTTTAAATTTTGCAAAAAACAATTGTATACAAAAAGTAGTGCATTTCACAAAAAATATCGTATAAATCCGAGTTTGAGACCTTGTACAATATTTATAAAAAATCGAAAAAATTTCATAAAAATTTCAAATAATAAATATACCTATTTTTTATTATTATAAAAAAATTTATAAAAATTTAGTTCACTCCACGAAAAATAGATGAAGACTTTGTGCATGTCTAGTTTTTCTTATATATTTGTTTTTTTTTTTCATAGAATTTTTATAAAAAAAATTTTAATTTTTATAAAAAAATGTTATACAAAAAATAGTTCATCCCAAAAAATATCTTATAAGCCAGAGCTTAAGATTTGATACAAAATTTATAAAAATTCGAAAAATTTTCACAAAAATTTAAAATTTTTGTATTAAAATTAAAAAAAAATATAAGGATGAAATTTTAAAGCCGAATATATTTAAATAAAACAAAGTCCAAATCCATTAGCTCAGAATTCTCATTGAGTTTTGAAAATTTGTTTCCCCAACTGGTTTTTAAATTTTGTTTAAAAAGTTTGGCATCTTTAAGAAAATTTTCCGAATTTAAAAAAAAATGTTCATTCCACAAAAAATATCTTGCAAATCAGAATTTTAGACAGACTTTATACAAGATTTATAAAAATACGAAAAAAGAAATTTCAAATTTTTTAATTAAAATTTTAAAAAATAAAAATAAGAATGCAATTTTAGTGCCCATTAAATTTTAGTATAATTAAGCTCATAGTTATAGTGGCTCAGAATTGTCATTGATTTTTAAAAAAATTTTATCAATTTTTTTAGAAATTTTGTTTAAAAAGTTTGGCTTTACGGAAGAAACTTTTTCGAAATTTTATAAATGTGCTACAAAGTTTTGTGCTTTACTTCATGCGATATTTGTTGTGAAATGAACTATGTTTTTAAAAAATTAATAAAAAGCAAAATATCTCAAAACTGTTCAAAACATAGTTTACTTATCATTTTGACCGTGAGTGTACACTCGTATGTGTATAAAAATAGTTAAAGCTATAAATTTCTATCTTAGATAAATTTGACTTTTACTACCAAAAATTTACTGCAAAAATGAAAATAACGATAAAAGTGTGCAATAATAAGAGAACTTAAATTTATTGACAAACTAATGTGAGTACTCATGTGAAAAAGCAACTCAATTGGAAAAAACACATCTGAGCGGAAGAGAAATTTAGCATAGCCGCAGTGCTTTGCGCTGGTTGGTCAAAGGATACATTCAAGATTACTGCATTAGGGAATTTTAGGTACACTTTCGTACGAAGGCATTCAAAAAAGAGTTCGACAACTGCGAAATCTTAAGAAGATGAACGTGAAAACCTGGTGGCGCTTAGTAGCGGATCGAGAAACCTGGAGGAAAATAGTGGTGGAGGCAGTTGTCCGTCCATGCCTGCCATACTAAGGAAAAAGAATAGTATTTTATTTATTTATTCACTTATATGAAATATAATTATAAGTAATTACGTTACAGTAACAAGGCCACTAGGATCGGGGGCTATTGGCTTGTGAAGAAGAGTGAAATATTATCTGCTGAGCAAACGACTCTAATCGGCAGTGCTAAATTCAAATTCTTACCAAGCAGATTCTAGATGTGCTGGTTACCTGTAATTATTGACTTGGCAATCATCGTTCAGCAGTAAATAGAAAAGTTAAGTTGATCAGAAATAAGTTGCAAACTATATTGTGAACCGATTGTGGAAAGACGTTTTAAAATGATACTCATTTGTCACTTGCATACGGGTAAGTCACTGGTATAGACAAGGTAACAAAGACTGTAGACATACCCTATGATCAAAAAGTACCGGAAATGTTTAATTTAAACGAACGGCGCACATGGGAATCGTTCCATTTTTTTTTCTTATGTTGGTAGGACTGTAAGACACACATCTGTCACTTACATCAGCCAACTTTTTTCAATTTGTCGCATTTTACCATGGATAATATTGTTGAACAAAGAGTTTGTTTGAAATTTTGTGTTGCGAACAAAATTTCGTGTTCCTATTCACTGAAAATGTTGGAAATAGCCGTTGGCGAATCTGCTCTATCAAGAACAAGAGCATACGAGTGGTATAAATACTTTAAAAGTGGTCGTATCGTACAGTGGTGGAAGTTTTCCCTCGTTCTGGACGCCCATCGACGAAAACATGAACACCGATGAAAACGTGAAGAAAGTGAAAGAAATCGTGGTTGAAAATCATTGTACCAGTTGAAGAGCGATTTCTAGTGAACTTGACATTTTATATGGAACGACACAATACATTGTGGTTGGTGTTTTGGGTATGAGACGCGTTACAGCCAGGCTCGTTCCGATGGACCTGAGGAGATCACAGAGAATGCGATGAAGGAGCTGAAGGCCATTCCTTCGTCGGCCTACCTGTGGTGCGTGGAGGACTGGATTTAGCGTAGGCACATGTGTGTTGCTTCAGAGGGGTCATATTTTGAAGGAGATAAAATAAATTTGCATGAAATTTAATTCTGATTTGGCACGCCACCAATAGAAGGAGGAGCTCGGCCAAACAGCTAACAGAAGTATACGCGCCAATGTTCATTATTTTTTAATCTGCCATGAATTTTCCTCATATATAATTTTTTTTTATTTATTTTTTAAGACAATAACTAGTCATGACTGACCAACTGCTTACATCGAGTAACATAATTTTTTCAAATCAACACATTCTATTGAATATTATTGAGCAAATATATTGAGCTACCAGTTCAAAAGGTTTTGTACGCTTCAATCGTCTTCTTAGATTGCTAGTATTAAGCAAATTGCTAGCTTCTTGATTTGGGTGTAGGCGAAGTCTTTCCTGTTGAGACGCTGCCAATTTGTTAATTTCTGCTGTGATGGTCGGTACTTTTAAGTCACGATGAAGGTCACTGTTTCTTATGTACCATGCGGCATTTACTATAGTTCGGAGTATTTTATTTTGGAAGAGCTGTATGACTTCTATATGGCTTTTCTTTGCACAACCCCATAGTTGTGCACCATACATCCAGACCGGCTTTGGTATTTGATTGTATATGGTCAGCTTGCAGTGAACAGACAGTTGCGAGTTTCTGCTCAGGCGCCATTGGTGGTTTCGCAATTTCATTTCTAATTCATCTTTTTTCATCTTGATGTGCTCCTTCCGTTTAAGTTTCGCGTCCAGTGTCATACCGAGGTATTTTGCTGTATTTGATAACGGGTACTTGATTGCCGAATATGCTTATTGGGGGACATGTAATTTTTTTGGTTGTAAAGTTAATATGTGTAGATTTTGAGTTATTCAACACAATTTTCCATTTAGTCGTCCAAGCCACTATTTCATCGGCAGCGTTTTGAAATTTCTGTGTTGATTTTATTTCTGAGTTCTCAACAGTAAGGATTTCAGTGCCATCTGCAAATGTGGCTATGAATGAATCTCTAGGTGATGGCATGTCGTATGTGTAGAGTAAGTATAGAACAGGTCCAAGTATGCTGCCCTGTGGAACCCCTGCTTTGATTGGCTTTAGTTCAGAAAATTCATTTCAATTCATTTTCATATTTTACTTGAAAAAATCTGTCTCGTAGGTATGATTCTATAATGTCACAGAAGTCAGGTGGAAGAATGCTTCTTAATTTTTTAACTAGACCTGCATGCCAAACTTTGTCAAAAGCCTTAGCTACGTCAAGAAATATAGCAGAACAAACTTATTGGTTTTCAAAGGATTTTTCAATTTTACTAGTTATTCGATGAATTTGCTCAATGGTGGAATATTGAGTGCGAAAGCCAAATTGGTGTTGCGGGATAAGATTCGATCTTTCAATAGAGAGCTGTAAGCGTTCCAGTAGTACTTTCTCAAAAATTTTTGAAATCGTCGGTAGTAACGATATTGGCCTGTACGACGTCGATTCGTGCGGCGGTTTGCCTGGTTTAGGTATCATTATGACTACCGCAACTTTCCAGCAGGTGGGTACATATTTTAGTGCAAGGCAAGCATTAATTATGTCTGTTAATCTACTTATAGCTTTGTTATTCAGCTTTTTCAGAACCTCTGCAGTGATATTATCAAAACCTGGTGATTTTTTATTTTTAAGTTCACGTTGTATAATGTGTTTTATATCTTGCACTGTGACTTGAGACAATATTTCGTTGCTAGGCACATTGGAATCTTGATTCGTTATTGCGTCATCATGATCATGTGCATCATCTGTAGAGAAAGTTGCCATTAGAGTTTCTGCCTCATATATAATTGATGTCTTCTTCCAGCTTGGCTTGTATATCTATCGATATTTCTAAGTTTAATAAACCGATTTGACGGGAACTACAGTTGTAGTGGGTTGCAAATCTCTCCTTCCTTCTTCAAAACCACCATTTAACATACTTTTTTATCCCTACTCATACATTTCTTCACTATTCCAGTGCCTTTCTAAAGTTTATCGTATATCAAAATTTGCTGGTGAATCGACTTTACACATTTCGAATTATAGCTGCTCGAACAATTGTGGGCTGTAGTTGAACAAAATCACAGCTAATACCTTAGGTAGTGACTCTATGGCCGCAGCCAGAACTAGGAGCAGAACGATTTCAAAATAGTTGATTTTTGAATATGAAAACAGAATATCTGCCACTTTTATTCTTAATTTTTCATGATCAAATAAAAAATGATGATCGATATCCTCATTATACTGGTCTGAGTTTCAACTATGTGCCCCTAAATATAAACAGTAGAGTAGGTCGATTTAAAAATCGCTCATTGCTCTGTGAAAATCGTATTCTAGGGATCAAAATAAGAAACTTTGCCGAAGACACCATACCTCTAAAACGAATTCCCATGTGCCCCAAATTGAGTCGAACGAAAAATCCCACTTTGACCCATTTAGAGTGCTCCAATCGAGTCCAAATGTATGACCGACCCCCACTAACTTTGGACGGCCGATCCACTCATCCCAGTGGCACACCCCCTGAAACTCCCCTGGGGGGTTCCCCATACAATCATTTCAAAATATCACCATTTTTGGCCTTTACATGAGAAAAGAAACTAAAAAGTTCGACCCAAATTGGGGCACAACAGAATTCGTTTTAGAGGTATGGTTCCTTCGGCAAAGTTTCTTATTTTGATTCCTAGAATATGATTTTCACGAGCAATGGGCGATTTTTTTGCCTCCCCACAAAAGACACTAAAAGTTCGTCCCAAATTGGGGGACATCAGAATTCGTTTTAGAGGTATGGTTCCTTCGGCAAAGTTTCTTATTTTGATCCCTAGAATATGATTTTCACAGAGCAATGGGCGATTTTTTTGCCTCCCCACAAACGCGGCCCAATATATATATAATAACAACACAGTAAATGAGAACTATTTTCATTACACTTCATTGCAAATTATTCAAAATTGAGCGTGTAACAGTGAATCTATGGAGACGCCTCGAAAAAAGGTTGATTTGCGGTGTATTTCACAACTCGCAACAGAGTTATCGGAAATAAAAAAATTAAAATGTATTTGGTAAAGGAGATGTTACTCGAGGTTTTAACTTTTTCCTAGTACCCGGAAGCCAAAGAACTCAAATATTATATTAAAAAAAAAATATCTCTTAACCTCTTATACCTAGTAAATTAGTATGAAAAAGTATTGTGGATTGGTTCAGTAGATGTAGATTTATGGTACTCACGGAACTCGAAACAGTAAGAAGTTTCAGATAAATGCTTTAAAGTCGAGTAGGTATAAAAATTCGCCCTGAATCAACGGACGCACAAGTTTAGGACACGTAACATTCCATTTGGTTCATCCCACAGCGCCAGTTCTGCTTGCCAAAAATCATATCAAGAAAAGTGAGGTGCTTATCCATTTAAAATTTGGGAATAGGTTGAAATCGTTTCGGCTTGAAAATTTTAGGCAATATTCTTGGGATATTATTCATTCATCAAAAAAAATATAAAACATGACCAAAAGGCTGGCTTGCGTGTCATATTGACCAAGGGGACGGATTAAGGTTAAGACATACGTCTTCGATATATTAATAAAATGTATATGAAGCACTTTAATTCGCACACTACGATGTACTTCCGGCACTCTTTGATGAAATGTTACTGTCCAAAATTCTTTTACACACATCCCCCTGACTACCTGCGGTCTGCTCCTGAAAATTATACAAACTTGTAAGGTCGCAAAATCCTTCTGGCCACGTGTGGAACGGAGGCGCTCGGGGCAGCTTCTGAGGTTGACAAAATATCAGCTCTCGAATCTCGTGGGTTTTCTCACAGGTCACTATGTGCGAGGAATGCATGCTGTGAGACTTGGAATTACCTCGAGTTCTTTTTGCGCTAGATGCATGGAGGATGTGGTGGAATCATCTCAGCCCCTTCTCCTTAGCTCGCCTGCTCTGGCGGGGCTAAGGTCCAGGCATCTTGGCTCTTACTTCTTTGCTACGCCTGCTGATATAGCTAGCGTTGACATTAAAAATCTGTTGAATTTCATCAGCAGCACAAAGCGGTTGACGCAAACGCAGTACAGTCATCGTTCATAATCCACACACTCTGAACCCATCCTCCTCACCATGCCAGCACCAGCTCTCCCCGCCCTCTCCCTGCATCCCATCGGTCTCTCTCTTTCATCGCACCTCCTTCATAATGGTATCACAAAGGACGAGTCCCCCTTCTCTTCGTCCAAGTGTGTTCATTCCTTGCGCTACCATACCAACCTAACCTAACTTGGGGGTATAATTAAAATTAATTTACGCAGAAAAAAAAATTAACTTTTTAAGCCACTTCCTTAGCTATGGAACATCTATTGTATATAATACAAAATTTCTTACTTCTTATGAATGAAGCATAAGCAAAGTAGCTTTGAATTGAGTCAGTCGCTGTGTCTAATCTCTGTATGTTTTTTTGTTTTTGCACAACAGCTTTTGAAGCTCTCGATCTATTGTGCAACATAAATCCTCATCATTTTCATTCCCATGTCATTTTCAGTAAATTCCCGTTTAACGGTTGTTATTTATGTTAACTATTTAACATTAATTGTTCTCTAATTTCTTATTCAGCTATGGCTTGAGCGCTGCTCGAGTACTTCTCTTTCAACAATGGCCGAACAAGAGGAAAATCCTAGACGATGAGTTGAGGAAAATTAACATAAACATATCAAAAGCAATTTTAGCTTACGCAAACAGACGTACCGTATAATGAGGCTGTACATATTAACACACGGATTCATGTGTGTCTGTACTTACCCGCGCGCATAGTTAGTGTTGAAGCGCTCACATAATTGTAAGCAAACAATCGCTGCTTCCCACAAAATGCTCTGTCAAGCATTTACACCACACCGCACGCCACATGCACACGTGCGCTCTCCCACACTCACTCTCCATGCAGCTAACAGAATTTATGTTGTATAATACATAACATACAAGTATTAGTGTGTGGCTGTGTTCCATTGTGTTTGACTAAATTACCTGAGGAATGTGAGTGAGGCCAGCGACCGGAAATAATGCCAACAGAATGTTGGTTTGACATTTGGGTCGTGTGATGAGGGAGAAGTTCAGGTCATGTATGCATTCATAAGCGAGCACACACCCGTACATACATAATTATTAATCCAACGACAATTGAGGCAAAATGAAAGAAGCACTTCAAAATTTATTCTTTCAAATAAAAGTTTCATGAAATATTGGCGGAAAGCTATTAAATTTACTTTTAAGGGAGTTTAACACTGAAACACCTTCAGGTGATTTAGGGATTAGGTTAACTGCATTTATCGGCTTATTTCATGTAGAGTAGAGTATTTATTAACTTTTACAAGTGAACGTTGCTGTGGCTGCTAGCAGTGAGGTAGCGTGACATAACATCCGCATCCGCGCAAAAAATAAGCGTAATTTTGAACTTTTGTTCAACGAGACTATGAAATAAATCAAAATTCTGAAATAGTTTTAAATTGTACTTTTCATGAACTGTTTAATTTCGTTTCATTTTTTTTAGGTAATAGAAAATAACATTTTTTGAGCTATTAATTTGGCAGATTTCATATACCTAATTTTGGACAGTTTTGCCACATAAAATTTCGAATTGTTTTAAGACAATAAAAAGTGGACTTTTAAAAATGTCTAAACATTTTTAATTATTTATTGACTTATTGACTTATTATTAAATCAATGCATGGAATGTACGCATCTGTGTTTCAGCCGGAGGTGTATGCTGTTCAAGAAGCAATGAACTTTGTTGTGGAAAACAGATGGAGAGGCAGATCTGTATGTGTCTGCAGCGACAGCAAAGCTGCACTCATGGCTCTCAACACAGCCCTTCAACCACTTCAAGAGTAGTTAAGTCCTGCACATGGACAAAACTGATTTACCTGTGCTGGCCGACCGACTATCGCAGATCTTCCTGCCATTAAGGAGAAAAGACTGTAAGCAGTTGGTTAGACTGATGACGGGTCCTTGGAAAATGTAAGCACCTCAGTCGAAGCAGTTTGCCCAGCATGTTGAGAGGAGGATGAGACGGCGAGCCACTTCCTGTTCGTCTGCCTCGCCTTCGCTCGAATCAGGTTTGAGGTCTTTGGCGTTGATGTGTTAAAAAGCAACCACCTTGGCTCTTTGGCGTCACGAGATCTACTCAGATTTCTTCGGAGATCGGGTAGATTTAAAGATAATTAAAGCGGGAACCCGATTGCAGTACAATGGACTTAATGTTGTCTGAGTGCTGTACTTGCTAGTTTGTCCCGAAACAGCAAAAAAAAAAACTTAATGAATATAAAAAATTCTTATAGGCTTAGAAGATATATTTTGCAGGTTGATCGGCATTAAAATACAGAAGGTACACTTAAATTATTTATAATAAATATTCAAAAACTTCAATAGCTGATATTTGGAAAATTAAAAATCTGCCTCAATAAATTTTGAGATTTTAAGAAAGTCAATTAAAGCTTAATAAAAAATAGAAGCATTTCTAGCGTAAGGAGAATTTGAGAGACCAACATAGAAAAACTCCGTACTACGGAGAGCTCTGGCCGGAATATAAAGAAAATTCTCTCAAGAAGCACCGAACAGTCAAAAGCACCATAAATCAAAGCAAAAATGAAATACAAGAATAAGACTATTCTCCAGTTCTGCATTAATTTCAAGATAACCAATAAGCGTCGCGCTTCATAGGTAGGGATGGGATAAGGATAGGATAGGTAAATTACGCACACAAGGTGAAGTCCAAAATTAACAAGACTAGCGTCATAAACATGTTTTTGATGGCGCCATCTTTTTAATAAGTTAGTGCATTGGAAGTTATATCCCTAGCTGACTTTCGGTGAAAGCTTGGTGACATTCGGTTTAGTGGAAGCGAAGTTATTGCATTTAAAGTGTCAGTATGTTTGTGTCATCGGTACAAAAATGAGTTTCGAACAAAGTGCGAATATCAAATTTTGTTCTAAAATAGGTAAAACGTTTAGTGAAACATTTGAATTGATGAAAAAAGTGTATGGCGAGGATTGTCTATCTCGTGCCAGAGTTCATGAGTGGTTTACACGTTTCGGAAATGGTTGTGAGGGCATAAATAACAATGAACATATGGACCGCCCAAAATCAGTAATCACCGAAAACTCCACCGAAATTGTTCCTACATTTAAAAAATGAACCGGAATCATCATTCAAATTCATAGAATCGGAGTTAAATATCTTCAAAATATCGATTTATCGTATTTTAACTGATCATTTGGGCTTACGAAAGGTCTGTGCACGTTTCGTTCCGCACAAGTTCTGAGGACCAAAAATTGGTCAGAATTCAACATTCGAAAGACCTCATTAGAGAGGCGAGAAAAGACGAGAAATTCCTTAACAACATTTAACCTGGTGACGAAACGTGGTTTTTCCAACATGAACCTGAAACTAAGCGTCAAGGTGTCAAATGGAAGCCCCAGACGAGCCACCACCCACAAAATCGCGTTTGGAGAAGTCAAAAATAAAGTCGATGCTCATTTGTTTTCACGATTCCAAGGGAATTGTCCACTTGGAGTTCGTGCCAATGCCCAAACCGTCAATGCAATTTTCTATCTTGGCGTTTGGAAGAGTCTTTTGCATCGCATTCGTCGAAGTTGCCCTGAATTCCGCGAAGGAGGAAGCTGGCGCTTATTGCATGATAATGCACCATCTACATCGATCCACTCTTGCGACAGATTTTTTGACTATAAATCGTATTTTAACCATCAATCACTCACCGTATTCGCCGGATATGGCTTCCTGTGACTTCTATCTATTCGGAAAATTGCATTTGGCAAAGAAAGGAAAACGTTTAGCGTCCGTAGAGGCCATCCAAAAGGCTTGTACCGACATCCTGAAGGACATTTCGGTCAATGACTTGAAACACTCTTTCGAAAAGCTTTTAGATCGAGCAAAATAGTGTATCGAGCGAGGCCATAGGGGACTATTTTGTATAAATAAACTCGAAGTTATTAGAGCAAAGCTCTTGTCGTTTCTATTTTAGCTCAGTCTTGTTTATTAGGGACTTCACCTTGTATATATGTGGACATGTATGCACGTAATTTGAGAAGATTTCTCTGCAGAGATTTTGTGTCATTTATCTAGCGCTGCGAGTGCATATGCAATAGGCCGGGTCGATTTGTGGGAAGGCAAAAAAATCGCCCATTGCTCTGTGAAAATCATATTCTAGGGATCAAAATAAGAAACTTTGCCGAAGGAACCATACCTCTAAAACGAATTCTGATGTCCCCCAATTTGGGTCGAACTTTTAGTGTCTTTTGTGGGGAGGCAAAAAAATCGCCCATTGCTCTGTGAAAATCATATTCTAGGGATCAAAATAAGAAACTTTGCCGAAGAAACCATACCTCTAAAACGAATTCTGATGTCCCCCAATTTGGGTCAAACTTTTTAGTTTCTTTTCTCATGTAAAGGCCAAAAATGGTGATATTTTGAAATGATTATATGGGGAACCCCCAGGGGAGTTCCAGGGGGTGTGCCACTGGCATGGATGGATCGGCCGTCCAAAGTTAGTGGGGGTCGGTCATACATTTGGTCTCGATTGGAGCACTCTAAATGGGTCAAAGTGGGATTTTTCGTTCGACCCAAATTGGGGGACATCAGAATTCGTTTTAGAGGTATGGTTCCTTCGGCAAAGTTTCTTATTTTGTTCCCTAGAATACGATTTTTACAGAGCAATGAGCGATTTTTAAATCGACCCGCCCTAATATGCAAGGTATTAAAACATTTTTATGGACATTTTTTTGTCTTTATTTTGTTTTTCTGTTTTAAGCGATAACTCAAAATCTTCTGCACCAATCGTCGTGAAATTTTGCACAGTACGTCCATATATAGCAACAATTTTATGCTTTATTGCAAAGGAATTGAAAAAGTCGAAGATTTTACCTGCCTGGGCAGTAGAATACCAGCTGAGAAGTCTGCGAGAAAGGATATTCTGGCCACAATGAAAAAAGCAGCTGGCCAAACCTGAAATTCATCACAAATATCCTTCAGAAGAAGAATTAGTCGACTTGAATCAAATCTCATTTCAGTACTGCTCTATGTTTGCGAAACCCGGCTTGTAACCGACCATCTAACCGGAAACATTCAAAGTTTTGTAACCGGTGTATTCTCAAGGTGTGGTAACCAAACGATGTCAGCAACGATAAGTTATATAAAACGGGCAACTTGCAGCCAATGGCTAACCATATAAAATATCGAAAGCAAAGATGGATAGGCCACACACTGCGAAAAGAGGCGACGCAAGTCTGTCGACAAGATTTTGAGTGGAACCGCCAAGGAAGCCGGAAGCGGGCCCGACCTAAGACTACATGGAGAAGTTAGCTACAATAACAAGTCGATGAATACGAGAAATTGCGAAACGTACTAAAATTGTTCGTCAAAAACCGGACCAGATGGAAATGCTTTATTGAGACTCTACGCTCCAATGGCATGGCAGTATATCCGAGGAAAATAGCGATAGACGAATTTCTTCATTTCTGCAATGCGAGTTGGCGCATTATCGTGGTGTAAGAAGTAGCGACACAGTTTCTTGTTTTTCCTATTTTTAGGTAAATTTTTGAGCACTTTTGGTGCACAATTTTCAGTATATCACTTGGCAGTTGTTAATCAAGAATAATCAACGGCATAGCAGCAACTAATTTTGCTTTGTTGAAGTAGATCGGGATCATCATCATCACTTTTCTTGCTGACATTTGCTGCCTTGCTTCAACAGGAGGACTTGCTCCTTTTGGGCTCAATATTACTTTAGTGCTGCCATTTAGTTTCCGGATCATACTCCAAAAATCAGGCTTCGTCACAAATTACGATCATATTAAAGTTGAGAGACTTTCAGTTTAGAGTTCTCTTAAAAATGATTGAGCAAAATTTTATCTAGCTTCTGTTTGGCTCTGATTCAAAATTTGTGGAACTCACGAGTAGATTTCTTTGTGTATTGCAAATCCTTATGCTGTATTCGGAATACTGCCAAAGCATTCAAGCCCAATTCACTACATATCAATTGCTGTATCATTTTTGGGTCTGTGCCAATGTTTCGCTCCAGCAGGGCCACATTTATTTCATCGGTTGACGATTTTGACCATCCTTATCGAGGCTTGTCATCCACAGAAATCTATGATACCATTACGGAATCTATGATACCACTTATAAATAGTCTTAAGAGATGAAGTGTCTGTTTGTCTGAAAATTTCCACAGGCTTGCGTTGACAACGAAAGCCGTAAAGTATTGAGTAACGAGTTTCCTGCTGCGTCGGTGGCGGAATTTCTACTGACATTGCGTCACTTATTTTAAGTTTTTTCGTCTCTATTCAAACTGATTTTTCTGAAATTTTAAATGAAGCATCTTAAGACTATAACAAAACTAATGGCATTTTGAAATTTTCCAAAAAAATAAAATCGACTTACCGAGCTTTTGTTAGTCGCCTCATATTTATGTACATAATAATAATAATTTGGAATTATACCCTTTGTTAAGCTTTTGGCCGAGCTGCTCCTTCTAAATATTTGCGGTGTGCATCCACATGGCATGTTTTTCCATAAATAGAGGCAGCTACAGCTTTATAGCTATATACTTAGACGTCTTGGTAGACCACCGAATTAGCTTCCGATACCACTTGGAATACGCTAGCAACAAAGCTGCGACTGCGACGGCAGCCCTGGCTAGAATAATGGCGAACATTGGAGGACCGAGATGAGTCCTGGCTGGAGTAGTCAGGTCTACCCTCTTATATGGCACCACAGTTTGGCGCGTTGCATTCAAGCACGCTTCATTCGTACGAAGTAGTAACTCCACATACCGCTTGGGTGCTCTTAGAGTCTGCTCTGCCTAGATAGTCTCTGAAGATGCGGCATGAGCTGGCACTTCTAAAAGCTGCTGACCAGTGTCACCTGCAGTCTAAATGGACCAAGCGTACCTCAGCGGAAGAGAATCCATACTGCGAGCAGTGCACACCAGCAATTGAGGATAATGCAGAACACGTGCTTCTCATATGTCCCCAACACATGGCTAGTGAAATAATGCAGCAACTGCGACATAGCGAGCAGGCAAGGAGGATGCGCAAACGCCAAATAAGAACGTGAACCAGCACACCTATCCAGAGATGAAAATGCAGGTAAACTGGCGATACCACTATTAGAAACTAACTAACTAACTATGGTAACAAACAGGAGCATGGGGGAAGGCGGCGTATAGATCCGACAGGGGTGGTTCTCTTCAGATATGACTTAACAGGGGTGGTAATAGGCAGATGCAGCTTGTTAAATTTTGCATCAGAACAGTAACTGACGTTGAGTGCAACGCTCAAACCGCCCCACCGACGAAATACTTAACGGTAGTACCGGAGGGATCGGTATTTTCACGGTAGAAGGATTATTTCGGGTTAAAGTCCCACGGGGGACGCCTGACGGGGTAAGGCTTTCAATGTTTCCTCCTCATAAACAAAAAAAAAAAAACAAAAACCGTCTTGTAGCACCTCTCAATGGCAGATGGTTTTATGAAGAGCTTTTTTATGAGGCTTTTTTCATTATTTAAGGCTGAGGTTTCGAACCCAGGCACTACCAAATGGTAATCACTTACCAAACCATTCGGCTATGGTGGCCGCAAAATATATATTTTTTGCGCGCTTCCGATTTTTTTGCGTATAAATTATGCCCTCTCTTTAAAATTTGCATCGTTCTCTGCATAAATTTGTGAGCATAAATGTAGGTATTAACATAGTGAAATATGTCTCCAGCTTATATGCTCCAATCGCGCCCATAAAGAAGAAGAAGATGTAAATATTTAGCTGCTTTTGCAACCTCATCCTTTTTGTGAACTTTTTCGCTCTAGCTCGAATGTTATAAATTGCAGTTAAGTTCAATTGCTTGGTAGTAAATTTTTAGTAGCACATTTTTTATTCCATAATCATTCTTGATAAATTTTCTACTCTATACCTTCAATTTAAAACGCCATTTGATTGAGACTCCTCAATTTGCTCTCAAATGGAAAATTATCATCGTGTCTATATCCGCAAGCATATAAGTGGTACGTGTGTATGTATGTATGTATGCGTGAGTACAAATTTGCATGTGCACTTTGAAGAACGATTTAACTAAGTCTAAAATTCCGTATACCCACATTTTCGCTTGCTTCTTACTGCTCCTCCTTTCAGCTATATTCAGTAGCTCAAATTTCATCAACACTACTTGGCGCATAATTTCTGCAAACGTCACGTAATTTTGTCATGTAACTTGAGAGCCAGAAAGTCAAGGTAGTCGAACGCGCTACTCGGTGCCACAATTTTCTATATCTATGTAATATAACGGCATATTTATTCACGTTTTCATATCCACAGTTTGCGCGTTAAGGACTTGGGTTTGTACATATACAAACATACTTACATACATATATACAATGCATATAAGTAAACATATGTAGTATGTGTGGGTAAATTATTTTTTATAAACCAAGTACATAGATACCCTCGACTTACATGCGTGGTTGCTGGAATTTATCAGCGTGAATCGAATTAAAATGTGAATTCTAATGAAGATAATTTCTTGGTGCGAGTGACAGACAGACCGATAGGTAAACAGGTCAACGACAGACGGTTTGAAAAGTGCAATCTACGAGTAAGGTAGGGTGGCATGCCCTTGCAGAAGGCGGCCAAAATCGATTTATGTGTGTGCATGTAAACACTCAAACCAATTTAAGCGTCTGTGTGGGCATGTCTGCGGCTTAACCCTCCATTTGGTATTTGGCGTTAAGTCTGGGCGAGCCTTTTTTTAATCTAAATTGTAAACGAAATATATTTCTCTCTTTTCTCTCTCTATCTCAATAAATTTTCTTGCGCTTTCCGAAATTTTATTAAGTAAAAATTCTTATCACCACATTTGTGTGGCTCTGGTTGGTCTGGTTAGGTGCAGGAACACCTGCCAAATGGAGGGTTAAATGAGGCTCTAATACATTAACTTATGTATGTATGTGTAATCGTCTGCTCTCTATCCACAACATCGTTTACGTATACCGTATTACCACTACTTTAATATTCGTATATGCACTCACCTATACATTTTTTCTTATGCTTGTATTGGTACCATTTTTCGTAGCTGCCTAAAGAAGTTATTTTCCACTTCTTATTGCGAAATTATATTGCGCATGCATGTGTGTAAGCTCATTGACTTTATGAATTTGGAATTACATATGTGTATGTGAAGCATAGGAGACTGTGTGTGTATAGCACGGAAATTAATTTAAAATAAATTGAGTATATCAATCTACTTAGAGTACTTGGCTGGGTAACGCCCTTTTATTGAACGAACGAATTGAACGCACAAATTTAAGGCATTCTATTATTCCTACCAAATTATTTAGGGACTCGAAACAGTATTTATAATATTTGACTTGAATTGAATTGAATTTTATTTATTTAAAGAAATTATTATTTCCAGTAAGACTTAAAACATTAGAAATAACTCGCGAAGCTTAGAAGTTTACTATTCTGTTTTTACATCGACGCCTTGGCCGAATACTTCGTCAAAATAAAAAATAAATAAAAATAAAAAATCTGTCTGATAAATTATGTAGTCTTTCGAATTTAATGTATTGGGTCGGGGAATAAGTTAATAGTGTTTTTATATTTTCTTTTATTTTACAAGGATTTGTTTGCTGTTTGGCAAAGAGAAAGTATTCATTCGATAGAACTATTTCTACTCTACAAGACTATGTTAATTATATTTTTGGGTTATTTAATTTTTTATTAGTTTTGAGGCTTAGAAATGGAGACCAAATCAACATTTTCGACACCTGCTCTTCTTTGCCTTTCATCGAGGTCAAAAATCTGCCGCAGCAAGTCGGGACATATGTGACGTATATGGAAGAGGTGTGATAGACGAGTCTGTAGTACGGAAATGATTTGCAAAGTTCAAAAATGGGGACATTGACATCGATGACGCGTCCTGCAGTGGAAGGCTTTCAGAATTGGATACAGAGCGTTTGAAATCACTTTTGAAGGAGCAAATGCCGCCACACCAGTCGTGAATTGTCAGAAAAAATTAACTGCGATCATAAAACGATTCCCGATGACCTTCATTCAATGGGATTTGCCGAAAAATTGGGAGCCTGGGTGCATTACGAGCTCAACGAAAAAAACAAAGAAAGTCGCCTTCAAATTATTTTTTAGCATCTCGCCCGCCATCGAGCAATAGTCGATCATAAACAGCGCTTTTTGTACTGAATCGTCATCGGGAGATGAGAAATGGTGCCCTAAACATCAATACGAAGCAAAGAAAGGAGTTTGTGGCTCCAAGAGATACGCCAAAGCCGATAGTCAAACCGTATCTTCGTCCAAAGGAGATCATTATATATCTTTTTGGTGCACTGGGAAATGCTCGAAAAGAATGACCCGCTTAACAAAGAGCTCTACATTGCCCAACTATACCGCATGAATGAGGCTATTCAACTGAAAAGACTTGATCGACATTGTTCGAACCAAACTCATTCACGACAACCCTTCAGGCCCCATGTTGCGCAAAATAAAAAATCATATAAAAAAAATAATAAAAAAATATGAAATTGAAGAAAATTCTAAATAAACAAAAACCCTTATAAAAAAAAATAAATAAATACAACAATGCAAAAACCAAAGAACAAAACTAAATTAAAAAACAAAAAAAATTTAATTAAAAAATATAAAATTAAAAAAAAATACAAATTTTTTTTAATAAAAAAATGTAAATGAATTATTTAAATAAAAAAAATTTAAATAAATAATTTAAATGAAATAAAAATTTAAATAAATTATTTAAATAAAAAAAGAATTATTTAAATAAAAAAAAGTTTAAATAAAAAATATTTTTTAAATAAATTCCATAAATAAAAACATATTTTAAATTTTCGCATTATTTTTTAAATAAAAAAAATTTATAATAAAAAACTTTTTTTATACCAAAAAAAAAATAAATAAAAAAGCGTCATTACAGAGTCCCAGCAGAAATTATGCTTAAATTCAACCGATTGCCAAGATTTAAAACATGAAAAGAATTTCAAGTTTTTTGGGGGGTTTTTCACCAAAAGCGCGAATGAGAGATTCTTCTGCATCCGTCGTATTCTCCGGACCTTGCGCCGACCGATTATCATTTCTTCTGCTCCTTTCCTTTCCCGCTTCAAACCATATGAAGGGCGTTACCTTCGATAACAACGAGGTCCTTAAAAACTGGCTCAACAACTTCTTGCATCGAGACCAGGCGATCTTGGATCCGATACAGGCGAAACGGAACCAACAAATTGCTCCCGACCAATGGAAAGAGGCTGTAAACAGCAACGGCGAATATGTAATAAAAGCGCTACGAACTTATTCCCCAACCCAATATTTTTAAATTCAAATTACACAAAATATGTGAATGGGGTTTTATTATTTTTTTATTGCTGTTAATACCAGAAGCTCGGCAATTGATGAATAAGGATATTTGTAGGATAAGGATAAGTTCCACTCTTACAAACTTTGATTCTTGCGGTGAAATTTTCAATAACACTTAGGCAAAATATGGACTCCGTCTTAACAATTCGGCGCTAACGTTCACTTTCAAAACTGAAATAATTTTCAATTATTTTATTGAAATCTACTTTGTCATAGAGATGGTTATTCTCGCAGAAAATAGTCTTCTTCTTCTTAATTGGCGCGATAACCGCTTACGCGGTTTTGCCCGAGTTTAACAAAGCGCGCCAGTCGTTTTTTTCTTGCACGAACCGGCGCCAATTGGACACACCAAGTGAAGCCAAGTCCTTCTCCACCTGATCCTTCCAACGCAGAGGAGGCCTTCCTCTTCCTCTACTACTACCAGCTGGTACCGCATTTCAAAGCCGGAGCGTTTGTATCCATTCGGATGACATGACCCAGCCAACGTAGCCGCTGGATCTTTATTCGCTGTGCTATGTCTATGTCGTCGTAAAGCTCATACAGCTCATCGTTCCATTGCCTGCGATATTTGCTGTTGCTAACGTGCAAAGGTTTAAAAATCTTACGCAGAATCTTTCTGTCAAACACTCCAAGCGTCGCTTCATCGGATGTTGTCATCGTCCACGCTTCTGCGCCATACGTTAGGATGGGCATGATGAGAGCCTTGTATAGTGTTAGTTTTGTTCGTCGAGAGAGGACTTTACTGCTCAGTTGCCTACTTAGTCCAAAGTAGCACTTGTTGGCAAGAGATATTCTACGTTTGATTTCAAGGCTGACATTATTATCGGTCGAAAATAGTCTGCAGTCATTAAATATGCCAATTTTGGCAGTCATCCGTCTTCTGGTAGGCAGTGACAATCCTACTGGTATTCCTATCCTGTCGTTTCGTAAGCGACGTTTTAGAAAGCGACAAATTTTTAAGCGACAGTTTTATGGGTATCACCATTTACGGAACAAAAAATACCGTAAATTAGAAGAAAAGTTGAAAGATCTTTACCTTCCAAAGGATACTCTCGTACGCTCGCATTATACTCATAAAATAGCCAGAATTTTTGCTTGAGTTACAAAAAAAATGTGTTTGGGTTAGTGCAGTGGCTCACCCTAGAGGCAGCCAAATACTAAAAAGACAGAATATTTGCATTAAAGTGAGTGCATTAAGGTGTCTAAGGGTGCATGTAAGTTGAACCTGCGATAATAACAGAAAAAATGCTAAGTACGTATTCCGTAAATATATCTATGGTGGAGCAGAAATGTGAGCAAATTCTAGCGATAATCCCCTCTTGACAAGATGAGCATTGTGGCTTGTACCTTTTAAATGCAAATTTTCTTTAAGCCTTTTAACGGAATTTCTAAAAATTCCACCAACATTTTTAATTTAGAATTTTCAGAAAACTTAGAGGATGCTGCTTCCTATGGAGCCGGCTCGATTCCTCGCAATACTAAATACTTAAAATTAAGCACTTAAGGGGGCACATTAGATCAGTATAGTCGCACTGCGTAAAGGCCTTAGCCTTGGCCGTACAACCATTACCATTACCATTTATTGTGTAATTTTTAACATAATAAATCGCAAGTTTAAAGTCGCCAAAAATATTCACAGATGTTTTTATAATTTTTCACATTCGTTATAGATAGCAGGGAACTGCAAGGCAGATGAACTTGCTTGAACCGGTACAATGCTCGATCTCCAAGTGGATAAGACGCTGATACCTTCCATCAAAAAGATAAATACAAGTTGGCAAAACTTCACAACATGGGAACTAAGCAGACAGACGTGGCCGAAATGGAAAAACGGTCTATCGAAAATCTTGTTAAGGTTTAACAGAGAAGCTATAAGAAAAATGATAGGGATATTAACTGGTCATTGTTTCATAGGCAGCCACGCTAGAAGGTTAGGACTCCCATACTTCGATTTCTGCAGAAGCTTTTTTAATACAGAAGAGGAGGAAACAGTCAGACACCTTTTATGTGAGTGTGAAAGCTTAGCGACAAGAAGGCTCCGCATTCTTGGCATGGCATTTTTAATGGATTTAGCGGCCATAGCGCATCTAAAACTAACGAAGCTCTGCTCGTTTATTAAAGGTACCGGATGCTTTGAAAAGGAACACGTAGGATAAGGATAAGCTCCAGTGGTATCACAATGGACCTGCGAAAGGGCTTAGTGTGTCGTTATGACAACCACCCAACCTACCTACCTATATGAACAAACAAAATACGCTCGACCATCAGTGCTAAATATCGCATAAAACACATTTTGAACATTACTGAAATGAATCGTGAAAAATGAGTTATGAAAGTATTTGTAACTCAATACATGAAGCAGTGGCGTAAAAATTGAATAAGAACTTTAAAACAAATGTTACGTAACCAGGACAAATCTGAAGTAGAATTTCACCTTCTCATTGTTATTATTTCATTTTTGTGGATTGATAATTTTGCTAATATATTATTAAATAAATAAATTACCTTATGGTTATCAGTAATCGTTTCCAAGTGATATGGGTCTACAAGGGTAAAAAATTATTATTATTATTTGAACACAAAGGATCTTTTAGGTCGAGGTGTCGGCTTTTGGAAACACTACAGATGCAAAAATTGGTCTGCGGTATCATCATTCCATTGTAACATCTTTCTGGAAATTTTCTTTTAATTCTTATTATTATGCAATCAAACATCTCAAAATTCATTCGTATAATTTTTAAAAATTTTACGGAATGCAGTTTCAAAGTTTCGTAAAATTTATATTACTCTCCGACATTCTGCCTTCCTATAGTTCTTGTAACTAAATAATAAATTGTGCTTGATCTGCACCTTTTCATTTGCTTCAAGTTCAAGCTGAAATGGTACTGAGATTTGGGCTTTTATCGCAGCTCCAACGTAAACGCACACTAAGGGTGAGTCTGCATCTCAAGAGATTCGAATTGTGAAGAAAAATTTCAGAGACAAATTTTATAACTTAAAAACAAAAAATCATTTTTAGAACTCATCTTATTTTCTATTTAACTAGCTATGAAGGTAAGTAGGTAGAAACCTGGTGATCTATCATCTCTTGGTGCTTAGTCATTACTTGCCTGAGATGCTCGTGGTGCAGTGCAGAACTAATTTCGAACTGAATAAAGAACTGGCATTCATTTTCTAAAATATCAAAGTAATTTCCAGTTTTAAAAGAATAAATTCACGCATGATATTTAAACAGAAGCTTTTCTAGTCAACCTAAATTGATATTTTTGTGATAAAAAAGAAATTGAAATTACTTTTGACAGAGTCCATATCTACTTATTACTTAACTACATTCAGCAAAACGACTTCCACATGCTGCTGTGGAATTATTGTAATACCTTGAGCAAAAACACAAATCCATGAACCACAAAAAGTTTAATAGCTTAAATAAATTGAATTTCTTCACTGAAATTATTTTGCTTTTTTCGATAGCAGCAAAGGAAAAAAATGCTGTGCGAGAATATAAAATTCAAGCGGCATATGCAATTAAAAGCATATCATGTCGAAGCGCATCCAAACCAAATGCAAAAACCAAATATGTTTATGTAGATATGTACGTTTGAGCGTGACAGCTGTAAATATTTCTGCGTCGGCTGCTTTGTCGCCACTATGTAAACCTTTTTTCGAAAATCTCTTTTCCATTTTACACCTATTTCGAGTGTATTTTTTAAGGGATATTTTTAACAAAACCCTGCTTTCAATACCGATCGGTACGGATTAAATTTTACTTTATTTGATTTCATTTTATTTTATTTTATTTTACTTTTCTGTCGCAAAATACCTCACAATGGTTTTTACAAAAGAAAAAGTGATTAAAGTTGGCAAGTATTTGAAGGCCTGTGGGTGTATATAAATAAGTACAAATACAAATATAAGTGGAAAATATACCTATGCAGTTGTCTGTATATATGTAGCTGAAAATACGCTCATATGTATTTAAATTGCATTTCGATTCGGTTGCTGCTTGCCCGCCATATTTACCAGCACACAGCATTCATTTCGCCAAAGCTGTTTTTCAGTAAAGGATCGGATCACAGTGGGTGGGCCTTTCAATGCAATGTGGATGCCGATAGTTGCAAATGGCAGCACATGTGTCGCACGGGCATGGAAAATGTAATCATGTCAATCGAGTTTCGGGAGAATCACTTTGATGTATGAATATTAAAAAACAAAAACAAAAAAAAACACAAATGTGATGTAATTTTACACAATGCTCAACGGCAATTTGTATTAAATTTTAATATTAATAGGCAAAAGAAAATGATTTAATCTTCCAATAAACAAAAGTTTTCACCATAAATTTTAATACATATTTTGTACGAATTCTGGCCGCGCTGTATGATTACATTATTATGTTGGGCAGTGAATCCTGGAGAGATGCGCTGCTGTCTACTGAGAAACATTTTTAAGCGAATATCTAAGGAAGGGTGTAGAAACCGAAGACAATGGGAACTGAATAGCTCATAAGGTGAGTTGGCGCACAGCACAGGGGTACGACTAAACACTTTCTGATAAATTTATTGAGCCTTGTAGCTGGGCGAACTCTTATAGTGAGCTCGTAAACGAATGCAAAGACATAAATAATTGGCTGGCCAGAGTTATATGAGATGATAGTGGTCACCATATTTCTACTGACGGCTCAAATATGGAGAATGGCACTGGATCTGTAATGTACACGAATTATTCTTAAATTGCTTTTTTAGACTCCCAGACTGGTGCAGAGTCTTCCAAGCTGAAATCTACGCTATAGACAAAGCAGCAAAAACGATAAGACTAATGGACTTAGCTCTCGGCCAAACCTAAACATTTATGTTGATAGTCAAACAGCGTTCCACAATTTGTTGAGTCCCCGGCCACTATGGAGTGAAGGGAAATGGAAGAGCGGATGAGTGTGCATGAATAGACTCTGAGCTGGATTTTCAGCGAGTGGTAGAGAACATAAGCATTCCTCTAAGCGAACTGTACACTCCGATTGACTTAAGCGTAATTGCAGAAACCCGCAAATGCTGGTCTCTGACTACTAACTGCTGGCTCTCCAAAGCGCTCTGACCCAAACTGAATCTTAAAAAGACAAAATATCCACTTGGATTCAACAGATAAACTATCTGTGTTTTCACAGGGTTTATAATGGATCACTGCACAATTGGCACCCTAGTGAATTGACAGTTGTGAGTTACAGTACAATAGAAGTTACAAGTTACAATTAACAATAGAAGTCAACAAAGAGAAGATAAAGGCGAAAATGCAAGCCAAACCACTAAAATTGTGAATGGTTTTTATGGTGCCGATACATTAACAGCCGGTTAACGTGCAATTTTGATTTATCATCGACTACGTCCAGGCATTTTTAATGTTGAAGAAAATGTCGACAAAATCGCAGAAATATTTTATCGAAAAATGTCGATAGAATCACAGAAATATTTTATCGAAGTGATCGGCATGTTGGTAGTCGCAGCATCGCCTCGGACTTAAGATCGACCGTAAAACAGTTTTAAACCATTTTCGCAAAAATTTTACGCACAAGTAATATATTTTTTTTTCCCAAACTAATATAAGATAATCTTGAAAATTACAGTTTCATAAATTTATGTAGAAGAATACCCATGTTGGTGTCAGTACCGATAGTGCCTTGAAATTACAATTTCTGGCTCTGCATCTGTCGTTAGAAGATCAGCGTCATTATTTCCAGGTACTTGATAGGAGAATGGTTGTCAGTGAACAATGCCGATTTCCATCCTATTTCTTTGCCTTTAGGCAAGGCACTGTAGGAGATTCAAATATATGATGCCTGAGGTTTGCGTTCTCATAACGGAACTACTTTCCATGGATAAGATCGGCAAAAGTCTGCAAGCCTGATATTTTCGCACAGATATCTATGGATTATCTGGGGCTCAAAAGTAATTATTATTATTATTATTTACTATGGAGGTAGAAAGGGCCACTAAGGTTTCTGTAATCAGGTTGTTTTAAAATTGGTGGGTGATTGGCCTACCGCATCCTATTCCGGAGCCGGCGTCGCCAGCTGATCTTCCATATAGGAGTCCAGTTGCCTGGGGGGCTACTGCATCTTCGTTGGCAGAAGGTTTTAAGGTGATACTGTATACACCTCGTCAGAACCTCGTTCGTTGTAAACAGGAGGTACCACTTGAAGTTAAGGTTGACATTTGGGGGCACATTCTAGTCACCAACCCCTTTTGCCCATTTTAAGTTGATAAGTAATGGGCACCCTCAGTTGATTAAAACTAAGATTTTAACACAAATATCGAAAATTAAAAATATTTATTGGAGTCCAACGCTTGACTGAACTCACTTTGGATCTGTTACTTAACAACTGAATTTATTTCCTCGAAGATTTGAACAAAAATCAAAACAAAATTTCTCTGCGCGTTGTCATGCACAGATTTTTCATTTTGCTTAGGAAGCGCACTTTAAACCTGCTCGATGACAGCACTAAACCAACAAAATTTTTATAAATTCATGAATTTCAAATATTACTTACAGCAACAAAAGGTGAAGAGCCTTTCAAAAATCGCATTAATTAAAGACTTAAAGCTCAATATAAAATACGCGACCGAAGCAATAGCAAACACACACACTTAAACAAAATTTAAATAAAAGAAAAAATAAAGTAAAAGAAATTCAAAATGATTTGCATATTAAATTGTACATGACGCGCTGCAAAAACTAAATGGAAAATATGGATAAAGCGGCCAAAGCGAAATACACTTTACGGCAAGGCGAAGCTGCTACCCGCTAAACCAATGTGTGGGAATGAGAACAGTGCGAGAGAGCAGCACAGCAGCACAGCAGTCGCTGCGTAAAAAGTAACCAGCAAAAAGACGGTTCAACAGCGGTTTCATTAAAATTAAACAGTAAAAAAAGAAAGGTATAACTTTAGGCGCACAACCGCGTGTCTATGCGTGTGTATGTGTGTGTGTGTGTCTATGTGGAATGTGTAGCACATTTAAAAATGATTGCCAAATACACATACACGTGTACGCCGTGATGCCTACCACCATTTGCCGGGCTGTCTGCAAAAATCTACACACGAACAGCAGCAATTGAGCGCATTAAAAAGGATTTTCTCCGGGTTCACTTGCAAAATTTGAATTTCAAAATGGGTTTTCTGTGGAAGTGGCGAGAAAAATAAATTAATAAAAGCATGAACAAGTAAATGAAAAGCGCATTTGTTAAATATTTGAAAGCAGCACATGCCGGAATTGAGCCTGCAATGGGTCGCAATTTAGCGACTGGTTTTGTTGGACGTCATTTTGTATACATTAAATTTTGTGTACTGCTACTTTGTTTTGAAAAAATTCCAAATAGCCATTGCTACTGCGGTATAACAAATTTCACCGCTGTCTAACCCACTTCGCTTTCATTTGACAAGTGTACTCGCATGTTGTACATGGCGTATACGTAACAATTTGCGTAGTCGGGGTATGAGCGAGCAACCCATATCTCAATGTTCAATATATTTTAGGGAAGGATATGCGCACAATACAAAATGCGAAGGACATAAGCAGGCATTTGGGATGTTTTATGTACATTTAGGTAGTGGAAGAAGAAACAAATTTGTTTGCCAAATGTCCATTTTAATTTTCGCTGAATGTTATGTCTATATTCCTAAGCGTATTACTGTTACCTCAAATGAACTAATTCTATGTGTTTACAATAATTGGTCAATTTACTTTTAAATTCTCTGCATCTAACTGTATATAGGCTAATTAATGAGCGTGTGTGTGTATTTAATTAATATTTGATTCTATTATTTCAGCAGATCTTCAGCAAACACATTTTGTAGTAATGAATTCATGTGTATGTACATCCAAATGCATAGATTATGTACCCAGTTGGGAAATTGATAAGTAGTTTAAAAAGTAACCCAAATTAACTCTAAACTTTTATAAAGATTTTTGATGTGAAATGAAACCGAAAATTAAAATTTTTGATGGCCAATGAAATCGAAAAATTAAATTTTCGATGTGAAGTGCGGGAATAATCGATGCGAAATTAAATTCAATATACTTTGGGCGAAGTATGAGTGATATTCACTTTATATTTGAAAAATCAATGTATGCCAATATGCGACTTACTGGCAAATAGTAGCCTTGCGACTTCAGCAAACCACACATGAAAACGTCTATGGGCGTCTAATCGTATGATATCGATGGTCCATTCAATCATCTCCGCAAGTGAAAACTCCATCCGCAAATCAAGTGTATAATCCAATCATCTAAATCAATTTGAAAAGAAATTGCGCGAAATGGGCCTCAGCACATCTTACGAGCTCCCTTTTTTATATCTTCTATGTATTGAAAATGGTTGCTAACTTCAATTTTAACAATTTAAACATATTGGAGTTTTCAGTGGCAGTCAGGCTGCACTGAAGGCCCTGGAGAACGCGAAGCAAACCTCAAAGATTGCTTAAGAACGTAGGAAGAAGCTTAATTTTGTCGCAAGCCAAAACAGGCTTGTACTTATATGGGTTCCAGGAAACGAAACTGCCAATGAGTTGGCCAACCATGGATCAGCGGTTCCCCCACAAGGGTCAGAGCCAATAATCGGAATCAGTTCCGCAGGAATCATGAATTGGATCAGCGATATGATGCATAAAGAGCGATGGTCCGGTCTAAAACGCTGCGCAACTGCAAAGTGTTTTGTGACAAGTCCGAACAGAAAACTGTCAAACTTTCTACTAAAACTTAGCAGGAAAGACATTCGGTTGATGGTCGGTATCATTACAGGACACAACCCATGGGGTCAGCATATGACCACCATTGGAATCATTGAGGACCCAATGTGCCTGTCATGCTCAGAGGAGGCGGATAGCATTGAGCACTTTCTCTGTGAGTGTCCTGCTTTTGCTACGAGTTTTGGGTTCCGCTGTCATGAGAATGAGTAATATTCGTTTTCTAAAACTGGAGGATATTTACAGATTTGCCAAAGAATCTGGAAAATTCTCACAGGACTAACTATCTCTATCTCTGTCTCTATTCTTTCCTATCTCTTTCTCTGATACTTTTCCCCTTTCCTCCTTGACTATCTAACCCCTTTCCAGAGTTTTAAAAACAATGGGCTTTTTAGCCTGAGTGTTTTAGGAGCCACCAAATCACCTGGTGCTGCTTGGCTAGACTTTTTCAAATTTCAGTTTTCAATTTCAATTTTAAATTTTATGGAAATACACAATTCGGAAGAAGTTCACAACACCACCAAGTAAAAAAATTATCAAAAATCAGCAACATTTTCGGCAAATTTAAATTTGCACTTTTTTATACTAAAATTGACTTCGCTATAAAATGCACACTCCAATTTCTCTTTGTAAACTCTGATTAAAAATTTGGATGGAAATTGGATTTTTTATCATTTGTTTTTTAATTTGAAACTTGGATTTGCGTGGTCTTTGCTGGACAAAGAGCTTTGATTTTACAAAGATAATAATGAATAATAAAAATTTTAAAAATAAAATAGTCAAAACTGGTAATAAAGCTTTCACTTGTCGCCGGCTATATCTTATTGCTAATGACGAAAAAATCAAATTCTCGGAAGAGAGGCAACATTTTTCGATAAACTCCTATTCAATATACGTGGAATCCGAACATCCACAGTTAAAATCTGAAAAAAAGATGGAAGAGCCCGCCTTCCAGGGGTCATGGCAACAATTAGGGCTAAAAAAATAAAATTCTGTGGTTTTACGTGAGTGATGAAGTTCGAACCATATATCAGTTGGTTTGCAAAATCTGGGACGAAAAACCCATGCCAAAGATATGTAAAATGCGCTCTACCTAAAAAAGACAGCTCTAAGAAAATTACCAGCGCGTTAACACTTTTGAACAGCATCAGCAAAATATTCTCACATATTTTAAGCGCTAATCGCAAACCGGATGCTCAACTCATATTGGGAGCTACCAGACTGGCTTTCAAGAAAGCAGAGCAATGTTTGATCAAATTTTTGTACTAAGGCAGATATCGGAAACGTCTCTCCCTCTACATAAAACAGGCGACACGTTGTTTTCTACATAAAACAGTCAACAGAGTGAAGATCAACGATTGATCAAATTTTCGTACTATGGCAGATATTGGAAAAGTCTGACATGACGATGTGTCATCTGTTCATAGATTTCAAAGCAGCTTACGATAACATAATACGAAATCAGCTCTTCTCAGCGAATGCCGAGTTAGGGTATTTCCGCTAAGGTAATACGCTTGACGCGGTTGACTAAGCACACAGTAAGGCACATAGCAAGAGTTCAAAACCTTTGAAAATGTTACCAGGGATTCAGGCGTAAACACAAAGAAAAATATTTAATTCAACTCAGTTCAGCTACGAGCTTACGTGGACAATATAGATATTATTGCATCCTCGCTGCCTAAGTTGGAAAAGGCTTTCGAAAGTATAGAAAGAGCGGCTAAAAATATGAGCTTAGAAATAACTGAAGCCAAAACTAAGGTGCATTTTTCAACTTCATCAAAATCGGTGATTATGGTTTCGAAGTAGTGAAAGAGATTAAGTACCTAGGAGTAATCATTGATCATGGCAATAAAATTTCTACAAAAAATGCTCACGGATTCCTTATGCTCAATCTCTGCTATTTTTCTTTTTGCAATCACCTAAGGAGCCGGCTTATAGACAGGAGAACGAAGATTGCACTGTACGCTCAATTATAATATTATTCCCACCCTGCTAGAATATAGCGAAACCTGGTCACTCAGAGACGCGAATAAACAGAAGTTGCTGATTTCTCAAAGGTGAGAGCTGCGAAAAATCTTTGGCGCGATATGTGATAAAGGTGAATCGCAGAAGCGCTACAATCATCAACTCGTACACCTATCTGTAATAATCACAATAATAATCAAATGACGGAGATAGGTTGGTCACATATTTCGGGTTAATACTGATTTCCCACTTCGACAAATACTCTTTGGAAAGGGCCATAGATGTAGAAAAAGGGGCTACACGTGGCTCAGATAGATTAATGGGGTAGAGGAAGACGCAGATTTTTGGGGATTTCGGGCATGTAGGACTCACGAAATTAGGACAATTGGAGGCTTATGCTGCAGCAGGCGAAGACCCAACCAGGGTTGTTGATGGTATGTTATATTATTCAATATTTTAAGGGGGATGCCACTGTGGAGGGTCAAAAAATAGTCGATTTCTGGGCATTTTTTTTGTAAGTAGGAATGATTATTCTAGGATCGGACAAAAGGCAATTTGTTGTACATGTATGTGTATTAAACTATGTTGATGTAAATTTTTATTAAAGAATATTGAAAATTGGCAAATTTATGTTAATAAACGGAACGAGTTAAAAAAAAATGACGTCATCTGTTTGCAGCGATACAGCAATGAATAATCATCTGAAATCAAAAAACCAAAAATTTTAGTAGCCTACACAATAGTGGCTATCGTTGTATGTAGCCGTTTTTTTTTTTTTGTTTTTTTTACCAAATGGTGGTAATTTGAATTTTGATGTATGTTTTTCACCATTTTTTTGATTTTCAACAGGCCCAAAAAAATAGTTATTTTCAAAATTTGGAAATCGGCTACGTACAACGATAGCCAATGCGATAACGAAAATTTGGAAAAAAATAAAATTAAATTCGGTTCATTAGCCTTCGAGAAATCGTTGCCACCGTATCAAGAAAAGTCGTTTCGAGAAAAACGCGTTTGAAATAAAGCATCGTATCGTAAGCGCTACGGGGCCGAACCGACGGGCGCTCACCTCAGTGCACATATAGTATGTATATCTATATATAGTCACGCACCAACCCATTCGGCTACGGCGGCCGCCATAGAATCGGGAATAAAGCGAATTTCGTTTTAAAATTTTTACCACATTTTCTTGAGTAGTTATGCTAACAATTTATGCAAAAAGAAAATTGATTTTTTTGAATTTTCCCATTGGCATTCCCCCTTAAAGAATTACTTAACACACAAATTGTGGAAGGCAACATGAATTTTCATACTTTGTTTTCTTAAGTATTTCACCTTCAAAAACGCGAGAATTAATAAAAAACACTTTAATAGATATATTTCCAGTATTTTAAAATTGTTTATGTTTCAGAAATATCTGAAACCACGCACAACTGATAATGAAAGAGAGTGGTATGTCAATGATCTTCAATTTGTGTCTGAAATATGTTTCCTGAAATCAATATTCTAATTTCATTTGGCAGAAGTTTGCTGTAGTTCTCAATCCTTTTACCAAAAAAAGGAAAATTTCTTGATCAATTCTAAGTTCAATTGGCAGAATTGGCGTAATTCTCAATAATTTTCCCAGAAAAGTAAAAATTCTTCACGCAAAGAAAAAATTATTAAAAAATTGATTCTAAGTTGGGTAGGCAGAATTGGCGTAATTCTCAATAATTTTTCCAAAAAAGTAAAAATTCCTTCACGCAAAGAAAAAATAATTTAAGAAATTGATTCTCAGAGTTCGGGTAGGCAAAAGGAAAAATTCTTAACGCAAAAAAAAGAAATTATAGATCGATTCTAAATTCAATAAGCAGAAGTTTGGCATAATTCTCAAAAGTCTTGACGCAAAAAAAGTAATAATTAAAACATCAAATGAGGCTTGAATTGCATAAGTCCACTTATAATTGGTATAGACTTAACATCTGCGAAGAATTTAAACTTTCACTGAACGAATTTCACACAGCTATTATAAAATTATAAGGAATTCAATAAATTTAACTAGTTTGCATCAAAATCTTGACTTGGCTATTCAAGCAAAATTGAAGATATTTCTGCGAAAATCGATTTAAGGACGATGAATATAAAAAATTAGCAAAATTTTGTAATAAACACGTGAACATTCATTAAAATGGTAATTTTGAAGAATCAAACAAAAACAAAAACTGTTTTATTAAAGCTAGCGAATGCTCCACACTCCATGCACTTTTTTAGTTAATGAGCTTAGGAGTATACTTATATGCATCTAATAGCAAATAAAAATGCTAAGCCCTTTCTTCGATAAGCCGATCACACCTTTGTTGAAGTAAGAGGAATACGCCGTGAAATGAAATTTCCACCAAATTCAAAGTCAGAGACTGATAAAGCATTTTGGCGCGCCTCTGATTCCCACTGGGATATTTTTTTTATTCATATTTATGTATATATTTAATGCTTGTACATAAGTAGCATATTATATTGATAATAATTAACTTTCAATTACAAAACCAGAATAATTTAATTGATTTTAAGCTTTCACTTTGATTGTATAAATTTCATTTCACTCATACGCAGTGTAGGCCTTTGAGGTTGCGCTTTTTATCTGTGAAATACCATATATTTAGTTGTAATTAGTGAAATTAATTAGAAATCTAAAATTTGTATGTGCATATGTGGCAAAGAAAAGTGGAAGTAATGCATTTCATCTACTTTAACGCTAAGTGGGGGGAATTATTATCAAATTTTCTAATTGTGGAAAGAGTTATTTATTCAAATCATTTAAATTAAAGGAAAACCAATGTGGCGCAAGATTTGTTTGAGCATTTTGATTTGTATATACTGCAGCCACTAGAAATTTAATAGATCTAGGCAACTATCTTGCATAACTTCAACTCAAATTGCATTACTTACTTGGGTGTTTAAGTAAATTTGCATGATATCCGAAAGGCATTGACAACTTTTGCTTGATAAACAGCTGCGCTAGATAAATTTGTTTCTAAAATAAATATTAAATTGATTTCTTAATAAATTATTGCAATAAAATTTACTTCTAAATGAATGCACTACATATACAAGGTGGCGCAAAATTAATCAACCACTTTTTTCAATTGTTTTTTACTAAATAAAATCAAATTTATTTCATTATTTATTTTTACCTTCACATCTGATTGTATACTGCAGCTGTCTTGCTAAAGCAGTTGTCTACTGTGGAACATACTCAGACTAATAGATAATTGTGATGTTGCATGAGCGGCTTGTCCTCATTTCTCCTAAACCCAGTGTGTATGTTCCAAAAATTTTAGAAGATCCTTAATTTCTGGCGAACTGAGATCTTTCAATTCATTAAGAAATTGTCCACCCAAAATAGTAAACCTACGTCTGAACAGAGCAGGGCAATGGCACAGGAGGTGCGAGAACATCGCTTCCTCTTCCACTGCTTCATCTAGACAGCTTCTACAGCAGTCATGTGTTGGCTTGTCCATCCTCTGGACGTGTCTGCCTATTGACAGTGCCCCTTTATAACTGAAATCAGTGTACTAAGACTCCAAGCATTTTGGCATAGCAGAGCTTCTGCGAGTTAAGCATTGAAAGTCGGCAACTAATGTTGAACGATTCGGCAGGTCGGTTCATTACGCCATCTTTCGTTTTCTGCTCTGGCAATTTTCTCAAAGATAAGTGGCTTACAAGTCTGTAGGGGTATGCCTATGTCATTGTCCGTGTACTTATCAGTCAACTTGGTGCCGAGTCTCACTTGCTCATTGGCTCTGCAGTTACCCTCAGTGTCACAATGGCCAGGAACCCATATTAGCATTAGATGAAATGACAGAGCCATCTCGTTAAGAGATATTCGGTATTTCATTACTATCTTGGCGCTTGTCGACTACTTTGTGAGAGATTTTATCGCCACCTGGCTATCAGTGAAAATGTAGTTATCATATTCCAATATCGCAGTATTACAGACATTACAGTAGTCCAGACGTTCGGAATATACACTTTGTAGTTAAACAGGTATCTAAATGTTATGTGGAAGGTAGTCGTGGATAGAGTTTGATTGTTCTCACATACGGTATCAACTTACTTGGAGGCAAGGTCAACATACCTACCAAGTTTTGTTTAGGCATCTCAATTTTCACTCGAGCTTTCATATGCACGAAAAGACAGATGAATGGAAAAAGAGACGGTAGGACAAAAATATTGATGGATTAACGAACGCACTGACATATGTGGCTAAGTCGGTTGATCTCGTCAGTCTAAAGATTTTAGTATTAGGTTAGATTGAGTTGAAGTCGCTACTATTTACGCCACTGATGGAGGCTGATAGCGATACTTTATTAGGTCAACCACAACCTCTAGAATATCTGAGTCTCCAGAGATGAATCTGATCGGGTTTTTAAGTCAATTCTTTAAGTCGTTTTTATGTCAACATCGGCCATCTGGATTACATATTTATATATATAATTGGCACCTACATCCTTTTTACCCAGTTTGGCGGAGCTCCTCCTCCTATTTGTGGTGTGCAACTTAATGTTGTTCCACAAATGAAGTGACGTAAAGTTTTAAACCTACTCCGAACGACAAGTGGTTTTTTTTATGAAGTGATCTTTCAGGACAGAAATACACTCGGAAGCTTGTTATTGCCTGCCAAGGGACGACCTCTTTAGAAACACATTCAGAAACACTTAACGACGCATAGTAAAATGAAAATCCTGAAACCGTTTTTCAACATTTTTTTAACGAGTTTTTGCCGACATATTTTGGCCAGTGCTTCGCTTGAGTAATATTTTTTACTGATTCGCTGTACGTAGGGGACGAAATCACACCACTCATGAATTTCTCGAATAACCGAATATTTGATAATCTGTGTACCTCAAGGTAGATATTTTATATTTTTAAATTTTATATTAATGACCAACATTTAAGAGCAAAATTTTCAGTTATTTAGAAATTTTCATTTGTATTCCTTTCATTGTTTCCCAATCACTTTGCTCTGCCAATTACTTTCCATAAATGTTTGATTCAGCAATTAAATATGGAAGTATTAAATCAAAGTGGCAAACAAAACAATAACAAGCAACAACTTCTAACGACTCTACCTAAACAAACAGCCCTTAGTTAGATCAACGGGAAAAAGCACCAACTATGGCAACGGGGCACAGAATTCCATAGGACCAGCGCCCGTACGCATTTATGTGTGCCGGAAGCGTGCACGAATTATGGTCCATTGAACTCATTAAAAACAGAAATGCTATAAAGCACCTGCCACGAATTCAAATATGCGCTGAATACACTCGCACATAAAAAGACGAACAGCAGCGCAAGTGAAAAGGAAAATAATTGAAAAAAGGATGGAGAAACGCATTTGTTCGCAATAGACAAACCAACAGCAGGCGGAAGAACATCAGTAATCAGCTGTTATATCAAAAGTGTAATGAATTTTGGAACATACTTAACAAAAATCGCCAACATTAAAAATGACAGGGTCTTTGAAGTTCAAACTTATTTTTTTTTTTATTAAAATTATACAAATATTTTGAATGATAATTCTTTATGTGTTTATTGACGTATGTTGCTGAAGTTCTGAAATCTATGAATGATATGTCTCCGCATATATTGCAACAGCTGTTGGTGAGATTTTCGTTGAGATTTAGTCGTAATTAGGCCTTCATCATGTCGCACTTTCCGTTTCATAGCTTTAATTTTGTCTGGCTTAAACTCTATTTTTGCAATGGTCGCACAGCAAATAAGTCAAAGGTGTTAAATCGACCTATTTCTATTCTAAAAAAGTGGTTTATTTGCAGGTTTGTGTATAATAAGAAGCAAACTGAAAAAATTCTAAAAAATAATTCAATAATTTTCTGATTTATTCCATTGTAAAAGTTCTGGTATAGAGTATTTTAAAGTGAAATCTATTCAGCTCTTCTTTAATTTTTTTATACATCTATGTAATTTTTTTTTACTTTTTAGGTTAAAATATAATCGCAAACAGCTTTAGAATCTTCTTCTTTTTTCTTGCTTCTGTCCCGTTTTACTTGGTTAGGGTCGGCTCTCGAATTATGATTTCTTACTGATCCGCCATTTTCGTAATGGACTCCAACAATTTTTACAAGGTACCCAATTGAAATCGAATTATTTTATGTAAATTAAAGATTTTTTACTTTGAAACTTTCAAAACCAACGGCTTTGAACTACGACAGGTGTTGAAATAAAACACTTCTAAAATATAAGCATGAACTTGAAAGTCCCTGTACATATACAAAGAAGATTAGACGGTAATAGCAAATGCAAATTAAGCCAGCAAAGCTTTGAGATATCAACGCGAGGTTACCTGCGTGTATGTATGTATTTATGAATGTACACAGCAGACGCCCTGTAGCGTAATTCAAATCAACTTAAAAGAAAATTTGGGTACAGTATTTCTCAACTAAATAGAATCAGGTGGTTTGGTACTTTTCACTAGTTGCAACACTTTTCTCGTTGTTCAACAAACAGCTTATTTTCGAAATTATTATTAATATTTTTTTTTTGAATAAATAAAGATTGCAAGAAAGATCTTTGAGCCAAATGTTTTACACGATTTAAATTTTTTATAATAATTTTTTGGAACAATCAAAGAAAAACACCAGATTTTTATGTGATTAGTTTTACAAATTTTAAATTTTTTTTAATTTTTTTTTTTTGAAAAAAGGAAGGAAACCACCAAATGTTTGCATCAACAATTTTACAAATTTTAAATTAAAAAAAAATGTGTGAGAAAAGGAAGGAAACACTAGATTTTTATGTGATTAGTCATACAAATTTAACAAAATTTTAAATTTTTATAAAATTTTTTGAAAAAAAGGAAGGAAAACACCAGATTTTTATGTGATTAGTCATACAAGTTCTAAATTTTTATAAAATTTTTTGAAAAAAAGGAAGGAAACCATCAGATTTTTATGTGACTAATTTTTCAAATTTTAGATTTCTATAAAAATTTTTTTAAAAAGGAATTAAAACACCAGATTTTTGCAATTAATTTTACCAACTTTAAGTTTTTATAATAATTTTTTGAAAAAAGGAAGGAAAACCGCAGATTTTTATGCGATTAGTTTTATAAATTTTAAATTTTTATAAAATTTTTTTGAAAAAAGGAAGGAAAACAGCCAGATTTCTATGCGATTAGTTTGTAACTTTTTTGAAAACAGGAAAGAAAAACACCAAATTTTTGCGTCATAAGTTTCACAAATTTTAAATTTTTAAAATAATTTTTTGAAAAAGGAAGGAAAACACCAGATTTTTTTGTGACTAATTTTACAAGTTTTAAATTTTTATAATAATTTTTTGAAAAGAGGAAAATACCAAATTTTTGCATCATCAATTTTACAAATTTTAAATAAAAAATAAAAAATGTGAAAAAAGGAAGGAAAACACCAGATTTTATGTGACTAATTTTTCAAATTTTAAATTTCTATAAAATTCAAAAAAAAAAAAGGAATTAAAACACCAGATTTTTGCAATTAATTTTACCAACTTTAAGTTTTTATAATAATTTTTTGTGATTAGTTTTACAAATTTTAAATTTTTTTTTATAATTTTTTGAAAAAAGGAAGAAAAACACCTGATTTTTATGTAATTAATTTTACAAATTTTAAATTTTTATAAAAATTTTTTGAAAAAAAGGAAGAAAAACGCCAGATTTTTATGTGACGAGTTTTACAAATTTTAGTTTTTATTATAATTTTTAATAAAAAAAGAAGGAAAACACCAGGTTTCTGCATTATTACTTTTGGAAATTTTAAATTTTTTTAACAGTTTTTTGAAAATACATACAAAAACAACAGATTTTCGTGTTATTAGTTTTACAAATTTTAAGTTTTCATAATAATTTTTTTAAATTTTTAAGGAAGGAAAACACCAAATTTTTTAACCATTTTACAAATTTTATTTTTTGAAGGAAAGAAGTAAAACACAATAATTCTACCTAAAATGCTTTTAAAATGTATGAGTTTTTATCATAATAATTTGAAAATTTTCCACAGCAGAGAAAGTCAGTTACAACACGCAATAATACTTAAATAGACGGCTGAATGTAAGTAGATGTAAGATTTTTGGAGAGGAAGGTGAAACTTGCATACACTGGTGATTTCTGCTTACTAAAACAAAAATGAAAATAAATATAAAAATACAAAAAATACTTTCTGTTTTTTTTTTAATTACTTTTAGTGAGCCCTCCATGAGCTCTGTCTGATTTTGGAACGATCCAAAAGTTAGCCGCAAGGAGTAATCTGAAGCTGCTAAAACTCTAAAGTAGTAGATGTAGAGTAAGTATAAAATTTCTGCCCGGGTATGTTTCCAATGTATATGTGTAGATATGTATGTATACACATGCATACATATGCAGACACGAGTATTTATTGAGCAGGTGTGCGCTTGTGCTAAAGTACCGTTGAAATTGGCTTAAAACCGAAATTTATCGCGGTAAATTTTAGGGCAGAATCATCCGACCATGCGAACTGTAGACTATATAGCCGGCATACAGTAAGTTTTAATGGCAAATTTAAAGCTCTTAAGCCAGTTTCACTCCACTTCCCGTTAGAGTGCACATTAAGTGCAAGCACTAAACAACAGGCAACTTAAGTTGTCAGCACAATAAATCCGATTTTGTTTTTTCGCGAAAATAGTGACGGTGAATACGTGATTTCCAGGGCCTCTTTCCTATTCGAATTAAAACTTGCTCATAATTAGGTATACAAAAAATAATCAACAAAACACAAAAAATGTGTTTAAGAATCATAGTTTGATTTTTAATTCATCTCTCAGAAAATTGGGTTAATTGAGAAATATTTATATTGGGTTATATTTTTTTTATTAAAAATATTTAAACACTGAAACAATGATTATTTTGTGAGTTATTATTTTTTGATCAGAATTTTTTTTTTCATCAAACATAATGATGTGAGCTGAGTTTAGATGAGGTGAGTTTATGTGAGGTTTGAGTTATGTTGAACTTATAAATCTGCAAAAAAACAACCCAAAAATATTTTTTATTCCAGAGAGAAACAACAAAGTAGAAGGATTCAAAGATCAAAATGGTAGAACAGATGGTAGAACAAAGTGAAATTAATTGGCCTAAATTCAAAAAATGTATTCCAACCGGTTTTACCCAACAATATTCCAGCCAGAAATACACGCCAATAAGATATGTGTGCGGCAATGTCTCCGTAGAGAGATAAGAGAATCTTAACGTTAATACCTTCCGATAGTTGGGCGGCTTTAAAAGCTCTTTTAGCAACTAAAGGTAGGCAAGTCAAATGGTTGAAATACCACTCTGGCACTCCCCAAGTAGCACTGAAGCGCCGTTTTGATACCATTTTCAGACCGTCAACAGGCAGATATCTTCCGCCAGTCAGAGCAGTTGATCTAATGGAGAAGATTGAGGTGATTTTGATTGGCGCACCCAGATTGTCGAAGAAAGGAGCACCCAGTGGCTTTAATCGTGTAGCTGGCGAATCCGAACATTTACAGAGAAAATGCTCCGCAGTCTTCTTTTCTGAAAGGTCCTCACGGCTTCTGCAATGGGGATTAAATAGTAAGCCTAGCTTTTTCGCATCTGTACCGATCGTCCAATTCCCGGCAAACACAGCTACGAATTTGGAAATTGAATGGTGTGGAGTACCCAGGACTTCTGAGCCCTCCGTCTACTGCACTGGAGCCACAGAGTTTTCAAACTAGCACACACAGTAATGAAGCTCCCTCTTTTTCCTAAGCATTTCGCATCTATCAACTATAATCAGTTCAAAAATGGTACATGATTGAATATTGAAGAGGTTCATATTTTAGGGAAATTCAGCAAAGTATTATTAGGTTGGGTTTCTGGGCACGAGTGACATGAGGGAAATGAAAACGGGGGATCATCCAGATAAAAAAGGTGCAAAGGTGCCCCTAATTGGGCCTAGGTCTTACTATGGACATACAAAGGTCCATATTAACGAATTTCTCAGAAAGTAAAAGATTAAGAAATTCGTTCAACACTGGCGAAATTCTATCTATCAGCGACAGGCAAAACAGTTCCTAACGCCAAGCAGAGGAGTTTATAATGAGCTACTTTCACTCAGCAGATTAGACTTTGGACTTTTAACTGGTAACTTTGCAGGCCACTCTAATCTGAGTTACCACTTAAATAAAATTGGTCTCCCTCAGGCCATCGTCTGCCGATTCTGTGAAATGGATACTGAAAATTCAAAACATATTCTTTGTAAATGTCCTACACTGGGCAGAAAGCTAATAATAATAATAATAATGCTCAAGGAAAGATATTTATTTTCGATCAGGAAAAAAATCTAGAATTATCAAAATTTTTGTTGAAATAATTAAAAGTCAAAAAATTAATATTATTTCTTAAGGAATGAACAGAATTAGTTTGAGTTGTTATAGAAAAAACTATACATCGATATACGAACACATTTTTTGAACATACAATTAAACTCAGTAACTTACTATTAAAGGATATTCCAAAAGACGCCCCTAGATATTGATTATGGTCCAGCGTAACTAGAAAATCTCTAGCAAACAGAAAATCAATCTCAATGTATTTTTTATTTCGCTTAACTAAAGTAAACGTTGATTGTTGATCTCTATAAAAAAACAATCACTTTGTTACCGCTATAAAAACCCATATGAAAGCCTCGATCATTTCACACAAAAAAGGGCAATAGGCATACCACACGCACTGCTCCCATACCCTACTTAGTCCTCGATAGCCACAATTACTCAATCAGAACTTCTAAATTTTCCGATTTTTCGTTATAGAAGAAGACTTCATCCACTTATTGTAGAACATAATACTTGATTTTCCTCATATGCCTCATCTATTTTTAAATCACTCATCCGCAAGAGCTAATCATTTTCTGACTTATGGAAATTAAGAAAAAATCAAAAACTCCCAAGTACCTGTTCCCATAAGAAAATAGAACAACATAAGTGGGATTTTTTCACAATATTTGCTAAAATAATTTTTAATATTTTTTTTATAATTTTCCATAACAACATGCCAACCCCCCTATTGAATATTGGAAACCCTCAAATAAAATAGCAAAATATGTAGGCAATCACTTTGCAAAGCAAAAGACCCAGACGGCAGCCAACAAAAAAAAGTAACTAAATAAGCAGGGGAAATATCAAAAGTACCAGAGTGGCAATCTGGTAGTCTGGCAGCCAACTAAGCAAACGCCAATTGCGCCAATTTCGCTGTATTGAATGTGCAATATTGCGAAGCATTTGAAGTGGCAAACAAAACAGAATTTTACAACCACCTTTCTGCATCCATCGAGTGTTTCGATTATTAGCGCAAGGCAAACGAGGTTACCTTTATTGTGCGTTGCTTCTTTTGTTGCTTAAGTTTCATTATTATGAAATAATAAATAAATAAAAAACATTATATCGAATTTCAATTTTCGTCACTTTGTTAGGCAAATATTGATGTTGATGGGTGCCTGTTCGTTTATATTGTTTGGATGCTTACACCCTCATACCCCAATATTTATGGTGTACTTTTTCACAATTGAAGCGACCTACAGCGACCGCCCGGCAGATGATTTTTTATGAGCAACTTTTTTCATGGCAGAAATGGAGTTTTACCATTGCCAGCCAAGGGGCGTTCGCTGTTAGAAGCAAATTTTTCTATGATTTTAAGAAAGTTTAAGTTCATTTAATGAATAAAAGAATGGACTTAGTATGAATTATTATTTATTTATATATAACTAATGTTACCCGCAGCTCCAGTCGTAAGGTTCATTGTAAATCAGTCGGGGCCCAACCAATTTGTTGTCTAACGAAAATTGGGCAAAAAAATTTTGAATGGGGCATAAAGCGCCTCCAGATGGAAGTGCAAAGCTGCTATTATTTCTATATCTACAAACAATACTAATTCAATCCTCACTCTTTCGTATTTATAAATTAGGAAGGATGATTTGCAAAATTTTAAAAAATTTCTCAAACAACCCAATGCAATTTTTTTTTAATTTTCCTAATTTTTTAATTTTCCTAAAATATTAGTTTACCTTAATTTGTTAGAACACGATGAAACCTAGAGAAATTTCATGTATTAGCTCTTTAGCATTTCAACAGAATATTGACTTAAGTCACTTTCAAAATAAACCTAGTGATTCCAAGTCAATTGATCCAAGTATTGCGGGCATTGTTGTCAATTATTCTAAAAAATGGTTTGTTAGGTATAGTAAGAAGTATGCTAAACAATTCTTAAAAAATACAAAAATTTTGAATTTTTTCCATTTTAAGAATTCTGGTATACAGTCTTTAAAGTAAAATATATTCAAATATAATCTAAAAACCTTTGTTTTTTTTTTGGAGAAGAATTTTGGTAAAAAAAATAATGGTTTTTTTTTGTGAAAACATGCGCATTAAAAAAATTATTATTGTTTATATGAAAATATAAAAAAAAACAGAGGAAATCACACAGTTACACATTGCCACAGTGGCGCCAGCAAGAGGTAGCGGCCAATCGCGGTAATAGCACAGACACACCAAGTTTAGCGAAGTCCTCAACCATCTGTGTGATCCTTCTGCTAGAATAATGTGAAATACAGATAGCGCTCCAAGCAGTAGCAAGACTGTCGAAGCCCTATGCTCCCGAGTGGAGTAAACAAAGAAAAAAACAAATGAAAATATATTTGGCTCTAAATATATATATACCTTCTGCTCAAATATGAACGAGACTGATTTAATAAAACACAAACGGTTAATTATTGTTCAATTTTTATTTTATCTCCTTCAAAGTAATCACCATTGGAGGCGATACACATATGCCAACGTTTTTTCCAATCATCATAGCATTTCTGGAAGGCTGATTTCGGTATGGATTTCAGTTCCTTCTTCGAATTCTCTTTTATGACTTCAATTGTCTCAAAATGTTTTCCACGGAGCGGCAACTTGAGCTTGGGAAACAGGAAAAAGTCACATGGAGCCATATCAGGCGAATACGGTGCTTGCGGAACGATATTAACATTATTTTTGTTCAAATAATCGCGAACAAGACGTGATGTGTGAGCTGGTGCATTATCGTGATGCAAGAACCATGACTTGTTGTCCCACAATTCCTTCCTTTTAAGACGAATGTTCTCGCGCAAACACTTTAAAACGTCTAAATAATATTCAGCGTTAACCGATCGGCCTTGCGGAAGGAACTTCCATACTTTCGTGATCGAAAAAAACAGTCAGCATAACCTTAATTTTTGAGCGACTTTGGCGGGGTTTTTTGGGTTTCGGCTCCTCCGGGGAGGGCCCTCTTTGAACGATTTGTACCACTGGAAAACACGTGCACGCGATAGAGCAGAGTCCCCATAGGTTGTCTGCAACATTTTTAAGGCGTCTGAAGCCGAAATTTTGTTGGAATAACAAAATTTCAAACTAATTCTTTGTTCAACTTGAATTTCCATCGTTAAATTCGAAAAACACACTCGAGCTTGACTTGTTTACAGTAGCACAGAAAACAAACTATGTGACATATCACGCTGAAATTTGCCATGTAAGCTCATAACAGTCCTACCAAAAAACAAAAAAATTATTTTTGCCATATGTCATCCGCGGACCGTTTTCTTGATAAAGTCTCGTTCATATTTGAGCAGAAGGTATATCTATAAGTTTTTTTAATTATATTTTTTTACTTTGTAAAAAAAATTGTTTTTGTTGGTGTGAAATTTTTTTTGTTTTTGTGAAAAAAATATTTTCGTTTTTTTCTGTGCATATATATTTTGCTCTCTTAACTTTTATATATATACTTCTTTTATTTTAAGGTTAAAATGTAATATATAAAAAAATTTTTTTGTGAGGAATTATTAATTTATTATTAGTTTTTTTTTGTTTGTGAAAAAATTTTTGTTTGTGAAAAAAATATTTGTTTTTTGTGAAAATATACTTGGCTCTTTTAACTTTTAAATATATAGACACATATTTTTTTTTTACTTTTAGGCTAAAATATAACCTGAATTTTTGTTTTTTTGTGAAGAATTATGAAACATATTTTTTTTTGTTTTGTAAAAAAATAAGTTTTGTTTCAGTGAAAAAAATATGTGAAAATATATTCTCCTCTCTTAACTTTTTCATATACAGATCTTATGGTTTAGGTTAAAATATAATCTAAAAAAAACTTTTTTTTGAAGAATTATTAAAAAAAAAATTTTACAGAAAAAAACATTTTTTTGTTTTCGTGAACAATTTTTTTTCTGAAAATTTTTTTTTGTTGTTTTGTGAAAATATATTCGGCACTCTCAACTTTTTACATATTTTTTGTTAGTTTTTAGGTTAAAATATAATCTAAAAAAAAATTTTTTTTTGTAAAGCAATTATAAAAATTTTTTTGTTTTGTGACAATTTTGTTTTTGTGGTTTTTTCTACAAAAAAAAATATCTTTGAAACAGAAAAACGACCAGACATCAGTGAAAATATGTACGTCATGAGTAGATGCAAAACTTATGTTGAACTGTGTTATTAGTCATGACCATTTCATGCACCGCCTGAATAATTTACGGCTCTAATTATTTTCATCTTTCAAAGTAAAGGCGATATTTCAATTTACCTATACTCAAGCAAATAGAAAAAAAAGCTGACTCAAAACTTTCACTAAGCATCAAAAAGAAAGCAAGAAATAGTAGAAACCCCACACCGAGTTGAATTTAATAAATTATATACCGATTTCGATCCCATGAGGTACTACACGCAGGCAGTCATATAAATATAAGCTTATAGATATACTTAGATGTATCTGTGTGTATAATAAGCTTGCTCGATATATTCTCTACCTCCTGCCCGCTTGCTACTTATTTTCTAAAACAAAAAGAACTAAATAAATGCCTTAATACGAACAAAAATGCCTCGCTTTAAGTTTTGCGCTGCGCAAATCGATAGACAAATGAAAGGGATTTTTTCTTAATGTTACATTGACGAGGACGAAAGCGTTGAGGAATGAGTGAAATTTGTTCGACAGCTTAACTTACGTTAGGGTTTCGCTTTAGCAATCAATAGGGATTTCTCTTTGCAGGCACACCAATCGATGCACGCGTATCACCCTATCTGCCGATTGGCATCAAATTCGTTTGCCCTGTTTGTCACTTTGATTACAAATTGACATTGATTGGGGATGAAATGATAAAAGCGAAATATCAACGTCACAGTAGTCAAAGTTTATAGCAAATAACTTCTGAAACTAATTCTAAATGAGGCAAATGGAAATGAAGTAGAGCAAAAAATTAACTTTAGTTGAGAAATCCTATTACAGAAGGAGAGGCAATAAGAAGGAAGTATTGAAAAGGCGAACGGGAAATTAGAAATGATTTCGAAGAACAGGAAAGAAATTTCTTTGAACTGCTGAGGGACACATTATTCATTCTAATCTTCATCTGCATCTTACTTACAAACACTGGTGAGAAAAAAGTAATTTCAAGAGTTCTTCATTAAAGTCTTGAAGACGTACTGGACATAAAAACTCATATAATGGCGTTCGCCTCCTGACAGACAAGGGCTTGGCTTCAAGTGCATTTTTGGAATGAAAACTATTATCTAATAAGTGTGCGTCACACAAACGGCAGGATCGAAAAATAAGGCGCAAATTCTAAGGGAGCAAATCAAAATATTTAAAAAAATATATCAAATATTCTTATTTTAACTAAAATGCATATTTACATATTTCCATAGCTCCAAATTCCACATTTTATTGCATTGCGGAAAATATAACAGAGTTATGGTGAGCGCTTAAATAGAATAGTTTGCTGGTGGACACAGCCTGGTTGACACACGAATATGAAAGTCAAACTTTCGTTGGTAAGAGATGTACACTGACAAGCTGATTGCCTATTATTCAAGAAGAAGAAACAGTAAAGAAAATAAAAAGTCAGTAAGAAATAAAAACTCTTTCTAAAAAACTTTATGTTTACACTTTCCACAACATGGAGGCTGTGTCATGTGTCACTTGGAACTGCTGTAGTTGAAGTGAAACATCGGAAAATAGTTTATATTGGACGAGTTCATCCAAGAATTTAGGAAATTGCTGCACATTTTTCTAAAAATTGGTTTATTGATTTACTGGAAATAAAAATTAAGTTGAAACAATTTAAAAAAATAATAACTATGAGATACATAAGATAAAATACAATATATATTTTTCTACTGTTTCTTTTTATGTCTTCTCAGGTCTTTTTGTTATTGTTTTATGATAAAAATTACCTTTAAAAAATGGTTCGATATACCTCTTACAATTTTTTAAAATTTTTTGGAAACAAATTTTTGTATAACCATTTTGGAAATACCTCACAAACACAAGTATATTTGCATGGGTAGTTTCATATGAAAAACTATAAAGAAGCAGGAAAAACCAATAATTTTAATATAATATATTTAGAAAAAATGGGAACAAAAAATTATACAACAAAAATTCAACATGACTAAACTTATTAAATTAAAAAAAAATTAAAATAACTTCATATGAAATAAGTACATATACATACATGGGCCTTTTTTTACACTTTTTTCAACGTTCCTATAACTTTCGATTTTCTAATAATTAATATTTTTTCCATTTTGAGAAAGGACATTATTTATACGTTTAGGCATAGAGTCTGTCAAGTTTTGAAGAGTGAAATCACCTATCTTATCCGACTCCTCCACTAAAGCACCTTTCAGGTCTTTGATTGTCTCAAACTGCAGACCATTTTTATAAATACAGGCCGACAATATTCCCCAGAGGTCCTCAATTGGGTTTAAATCGGGGCCAATCCAGAACTGAAATTGTTCAGTGCCAGATACGGAAGGCCTTAGTTAAACGAGCCGTATGGACTGAGGCGTTGTCTGGTTGGAAACCCCTGTCGTCTCCGTATATGTTTCCCGTAAACTCAATGAAAACGTCCTCTAATATTTCAACACAGAATTCTGCGTTGGTTCTAGTCGGAATAAAACAAATTGGAGACTTTCCACCATGTCCGAAAGCGGCCCGAATCATCAAAGACCCACCACTGTAGCTCCGCTTATGGCGCGTTTGCCGTGGTTGCCTAAGGTCCCGCCAATAGGTATTTCTGGCAACCATTTGGACCATCTAAGTTGAACTTTTTTTCGTCCCTAAATACAACGTTTCGGAATTCGTTAGTCCAAAATTTATACTTTCCGGGAAATGCTAAACAGGCCTTAATGTGGCGTGCCAATGGTCTTGGTACCGGCTCCCGCAAACAATATTTAAGTGTTCCGTCCTCGACCAAAATTTGATGTATTCGTCTATCGGACATTCTTTTAAAAAAAAATTCTGGAAAAAAATTAATATTTTTTCAAAATTTTTAGGCTAAATTAATTTTAATTCCTATATGAAAAACTCCCCCTCTCAGATGTTATGCTTATTTTTTTAAGAAAGAATTAAAATTTTTGTAGAGTTTTTTAAACATATTGGGAAGAGAAGAATTTTTTATCATTTTTCAAAACATCTCAGGATTTTTCTTACGGTTTCGGTTTACAAAATACTTCTTAAAAAAACATTTTCAGACATCCATTTTATGAAAATTGTAAGATTTTTTTACAAAATTTAGATATACACCAAATATTTTTTTTATATTCCGAGAAAAAAAATTTTTGTGGAACCAAATTTATGTTAATAAAAATTTTATATTTTTTTGAAATTTAAATTTTTCAAAATTTTATATTTTTTTAAATTTTTTGTGAAATTTTTTTGTTTTTTCAAAAAACTTCATATCTATAAATAAGTTTTATATTTTTGTTTTTAATTTTTGGAGAAATATTTAACTTTTTTCATGTTTTGGAAAAACCCATTTTAGTTTTTTGGAAAAGTTTTATATCTTATTGGATATAAATTTTATATTTTATATTTTTGTTCTTAATTTTTGCAAAAAGAAAATTTTTTTTTCTATTCTTGTGAAATTTTTTTGTTTTTTTTCAGAGTTTTTTGTTATTATTATTTTTTTAATTTATATCTATTAATAAATTTTATATTTTATATTTTTGCAGAAAGAAATTTTTTTTTTCAATTCTTTGGAAATTTTTTTGTTGCCATTTTTGAACAACATTTTTTCAGATTTTTTTGTTATAATTATATTTTTAATTCATATCTATTAATAAATTTTATATTTATATTTTTGGGAAATTATTTAATTTTTTTTGATTTTTTGCGAAAACTCATTTTTATTTTGGAAAAATTTTATATCTATTGGATATACATATGCAAGTCTTTTATTTAATATTTTTTTTTTAATTTTTTTAATTAATTTTTTGTTTTTTTCAACACTTGTGACATTTTTTCACTCTTCACTCTTTTAAATTTTTTCGTTATTATTATTTTTTTATTAAAATGTGAAACTATGGCCATAATCCCTAAAAGTTTCAAAGTGAGATTTTCATGACTTTTCGAGTTATGTTCAAATATGTAAACCAATTTTTAAATGAACTACAACATCCAAAATACTTGAAATGGAATCCTTCTACTTTTAAGAGCTCTCCCAAGAAACAGAATTATTGATTCCAAAAAATAAGTGAAGATAATAGAACGGGGCATAGAAATATTTTTTATATAGAGACTAAATAGATATAAGATATTATTTTAAAAGCTGGCGTGCCATATGAACTTCGCTAACAGATTTATTTCTTTTCATTATTATCCTTTTTTTCAAGTAAATTTACACCAATTTGGAAGCGTTGTTCTGGCACTAAACTATACATGATTACTTGCCAATTTTTACTGTACAGAAATGTCAGTAATGTTGGCCAATCTCAGCTCTCAAATGATAATTATCAATATCGATAATACTCATGCAGCTATAAAAAACACACCCGATATAATACATGTGGATGAAAAATTCAAGTGCTTTATATGACATCTACTACATACCTTCAATAATTCTTCGCCTAAATAAAGAAATATATCCTCCATCCAAAGGTGGCATAGCTTCTTAGTTCAAAAGTTATGCCCAAATAGTGCCTACCCTACTAATTTTGATGAGAAATGTCTCAGAGTCTCGAACACTTATGTGATGATGCATTTTACACGCAGAGAGGGATCGACTTACATTTCCAATATTTTATGTAATGGTTCAGTATAGACGCAATTCTGTCAGCCAAAGCATTGATATCCAATCACTTACTACATATTTCATTTATTAAAATTATCGATCACAAGAAGCTTCAAATAAACGAATATGCAAGGAAGTGGAGCAAAGTATCACTTTCCCTGCCACTAGAAACACAGAAGCGCGTAATTAATTTTCGCTGCCGTCTCGCGTATTGAAAGCAAATACAAAATAAGGAGAAGGTAAAAATGTACAGCTAAAAAGAGGAAGAAAAAGCACAAACTTAGTCAATATAATTGAGCGTCAAGGAAAATGTGAAAGAAATTATTTTGAAAATTACCCTGCCCCATTTCAAGACAAAAAGTTCGAGGAAATTGCCATTCAACACAGCGACACAGCGAAGAAAACGGCACTTAAAGCAGCGCCTTCAACACGTTCGACACTTTGCCACAGTAAGCCTTGGCAGCTGGTGAAAGGCACTTCAGTATTTATTCATTAGCCGAATGACAGCAAAAAGGAAGCGGAAAGAAAACTGCGCCACAGGAAATGAGAGGAGCGGTGTGCAGGAGAGGAGTGCAGGAATGTAAAATGTGGGATACGAATTGTGAAATTTGAGATATGTTGGGTAAAAATAAATTGAAATTAAAACTTGACCGAGTTAGGAGTGAATACTTTCGTGTTGCCTGCCTTTTGTACAAACAAACTCGCCACAAAAGGCCAACGGCCTGTACATGCCACAAACACATCCGACCGCATTTTGCCTGCATGTCAATTTTAAACCGCACCAAACGTGATTAATAGGAGTAGGCGAAAGAGAAAGAAAATGGCAGCTTAACACAAGCCAGGATAAAAGTCTTATTTAGATTAATTGCCTTTTAATGAAAAAAACTATGCAACAGCTGTGTGAAGGCAAACAAATAAAAATATTGAAAAACGAAAATCCGAAAGGCTAAGCATCCCAACCCAATAACAGCTGCGCGCCATATATGCGGGCAAAGTTCGTGTGGACATGGCAAAAAAACAAAGATTAAATAAAAACTCTAAAAGTTAAAAAAGGATACCCAACATAAACCAAGAGTCATAAACGAAAATGAAGGATTCTCCATTTGTGCGCAACGCTGAAGGTAGATAGTGTGCAACAACAAAAACAAAAAATGCTTGATATTAGAATGTTATACGAATTTGAAGCGGAATATCGAAGAGCAATCTGGTTTGCATAAAATCGACGTTTTACAATTTTCTTCAACGACCAAAGTTAGTAGGAAACTTACAAAATATTTGCAGCTGTGCGCGATGCACAGAGGTAAAGGTTGAGCTGATTTGGTCGACCGTTAGCTGATGCGGTAGCATAGGTGAGCCGAGGCGTCGAAGAGCAAAGGCCAACAGAGCAAAGGCAGTGGCAGTGGCATGTAATCAAAATGGAACTGATGGAAAGAGCCCCGAACTGATGCTAAAGCTGAAGCTGGAAAAGGTAAAGCTCGAAAAAATGGTATGCAAAATCAACCGTTACACAGAAAAGTTGGAAAATATGTAGCAAATATGAATATATTGAAGCAGCGGTGAGCACAAACTTAACTCGCCTTGTGTGCATGCGATGATGCTCTGCGCTGGTTGCCTGAGGCAATGGCGACCATGCCAAAGCTGCGATAGATTTTACATTTTTGACATTACAAAAATTTTCGGAGAGCGAAGAGTTAACCATATTGAAAAATACCCAAATAAATAACCAAATTGTTTTTTATTTTAATTTGGAAAAGAGGGGGCGTACGGCTGTCAGTGTGAGAAAGGACATTTGGAGTAACTTACAGTTTGGAAAAGTCTGACAATCTGCAAATATTTGTAATACTTATGAAACGAAAAGTAATCATATTTGAAAAATTTGCCGCTACATATGTGTGCATGTATTGGTTGGAGGCTATTAAAGTGGAAAGTAGGCGCAAATAGATGCACGATTGACTATGGGTTCGTCTTCGCTTTAAATATTTAGTATCACTTTGTTGGTCCAGTTTTAGGTGCCTTTGTGTAAGCTTTTTTGTTTTGTTGTTGTTTAAGTATTTTAGGTGCCTTTGTGTATGCTTTTTTGTGTTAGTGTTGTTTGAGTGTTTGTGCTTGTAATAAAGTGATTTGCTGTCGTGTGCCCAAATGCGTATTCTTTGAAAGTTCCCCAATATTGCGGGCTAAACTAAGGAAGCTTCTCGTAGCTGTAGCAATTTTTCATGTCAACTTCCACTGCCTTTTACTGGCATACTCGTCCTTATTGAGTCTTTCATATTTGCCTAATCGTTGGCGCTTTTTGTGTGTAATTTTTTTTTTATTATTTTTATTTAAAATTTTTTTTTTTTTTTTGGCACTTTTTGTGGTTTTTTTTAGGATTGCTATTTTATTTCCTTATCTGCTTATTAATCAATCTGATTTGCATTGAAATGATAAAAAGGACTTGAAAACTTTTGGATAGTTCAAATGTTAGTATTATTTGTTTAATGTTTGTTACAACTCGAAAAAGTTTGGTTAACCTTTCTGTGTTTGCTAAGGAAACTCTATGAACTATTTTTATTAAAAAAAAATCCACATCCGCTATTTTTAAACTTTTTATTCAATTAGTAGGAATAATTTGTATTTTTATTTATTTGAAAACCCCTACAACTGACTATTCAATGCAATTCTATTATTAAAGGTTGTTCTTCAATTTCTTAAGTAGATATCAACCACGTCCACGTAGGGAAAACTAGTAGTAGTGAAGCGAGTCATTATGTTACCTAATGCAGCTTTTGCCTTTTCTTTTGAGATCGTCCAGGATTGTTATTTTTTTCCTTGTTCACTCCCCTCGGGGGCGTAGGGCTCTGACAAAACTCTTCCATCGAACACGGTTCTGTGCTGCTGTTTTTGCACCATCCCATGAGATGTCGGCATCTGCTAGTTAGCGCAAGTATATTTTGGTCGACCGCGACCTGTCGCAAAAGACGCTTACCAGCATTGGGCACAAGGCACTAAAAAATAAATGCAATGAGTGTTTCACTACCACAACCTCTTTACTGGTAGTTCAAATACGAATTTTATCATCACTGAATTTTAGTTATGCCTTCTCCAAACTGGATAAAGAGACAAAGCAAATTGGTCTGGTGGTGAACGAGGATAAGACCAAGTACCTCCTGTCATCAAACAAACAGTCGGCGTACTCGGTATCAGCACCCACGTCACTGTTGACAGTTATGATTTCGAGGTTGTAAAAGACTTCGTTTATTTAGGAACCGATAACAATGTCAGCCTTGAAATCCAACGTATAATCTCTCTTGCCGACAAGTGCTACTTTGGACTAAGTAGGCAACTGAGCAGTAAAGTTCTCTCTCGACGAACAAAACTCTCTACAAGGCTCTCATCATGCCCGTCCTAACGTATGACGCAGAAGCATGGGCGATGACAATATCCGATGAAGCGACGCTTGGAGTGTTTGAGAGAAAGATTATGCGCAAGATTTTTGGACCTTTGCACGTTGGAAAGACGATGGAACGTTGAGCTTTACGACGACAGTGAAACGAATAAAGATCCAGCGGCTACGCTGGCTGGATAGAAACGCTTCGGCTCTGAAAGTATTCGGTGCGGTACCAGCTGGTGGTAGCAGAGGAAGAGGAAGGCCTCCTTTGCGTTCAGGTGGGGAAGGACTTGACTTCACTTGGTGTGTCCAATTGGCGCCGGAAAGAAACGACTGGCGCGCTTTGTTAAACTCGGCCAAAATCGCGTAAGCGGTTATCGCGCCAATTAAGAAGAAGAAGAATAAGAAGAAAAAAGCGAGGCACACAGGCCGAAGACGTAAACTTCGTTAAAAAAAACTCCCTCAACCCAAGATGTAACGCGAACCACGTTTATTGGGTAGGTTTAGGAGCTGGAGGATAATTTTAGGCTGTATCTTAACGTAGACCACCTGATATCAGACCATCTCAGGTTGTTACGGTGGCCTTGTCAGGGTATGGGGTGCTGCCATTGCGGACCACTTATTTACCCAAGTAACCTCCCTGGAGGGACAGGTAACAATAAAAACCAAAAACAAAAAATTTAAAAAATTAAAAAAGGAGGTGAAAATCTTTAGTCATAGTGAGAATTTTTCCGTAAAATCGCACTCCTTCTTAAAAAATTAAAAATAAAACTATATGAGCGGAAGCAGTATAAGGAAATGTTTTCAAAATAAACCACAATTTTGTGTAGAAACTTTGTATGATACCGCAGCAAAAGTAGGAAAACAAATTTGATTTTTATTTGCTTTTTTTAAACCCCATTTTTAAAAATTATAAGAAGTACTTGGAAGCTTCAAATATTAGGGGCTTTTCTAATACGTGGTAACTCCTTGTTGCGCTTTGCTCGGTTTGCCGACTTCTCTAAGCTAAGTGAAGCAACGCTGGCTTTTGATACAGAACAAGAAGCCTGAAAAAGTGTTCAAATTTATTAAAAGTCTTCAGTTATGAACTCGGAGTGGGGCTTAGAGGTCACAGGGTACTACGTCCCAATAAGAATAACAAAGTCACGCTAAAGGTTCTGACTGAATTCGGAAAAATCTACTAAAAATGCTTGCTGAAATATAATTTTCCAATAAGAGAAGAGCAATTGACAGGTGTTATTCGTGAATGGATTGCGTTATCGAGAGATGATTAACGATTCTCTATGGCCGGAATTGGATGGTATTGATCTGGACAACGTTTATTTTCAACAAGACGGCGCTACGTGCCACACAAGCAACGAAACCATTGATCTTTTACGGGAAAAGTTTCCGGGCCGTGTTATCTCTCGAAGAGGTGATCACAATTGGCCACCGAGATCTTGTGATTTAACACCCTGTGACTTTATTCTTTGGGGGCACGTGATAGAGAAGGTCAACGGCAACAGCCCAGGGTAGATTCGAGACCACAAAGATGGAATTCGTGAGGCTATCGAGGACATAGGGCAGCCACTTTGCAATTCGGTTATGGAAAATTTCATGAAAAGGATATTGTCCTGTAAGCGTGGTCGTGGTGGTTCATTTGCCTGATGTTATTTTCCACTATTAACGGCATAGCTTCCTCTTTCTAATGAAATAAACAACCGATCATTTATATTAAAAAATAGCATTTTTCTTTGAATATCAAAACAACACCTCTGTTTGGAAAACCCTATATAGAACTTTCTGTGAAATATTACCGAAATTATATTTTTATTTAGAAGAGAAAAGATTTGATTTAGCTCGAACTTTCCTGTGTTTCTTTTCGTAGTTGCCAATAAGTCGCAAAGAGGCGATAGTATAAAAATCAACTTACCGTAGGCCATTACTCAAATTTAGCCTTATCTATTCAGCATAGTCATCGAAAACTAGAGCTCTACGACCTACGTCGAAGGCATACCATCTCAAATTGCGCATAGATGGGCCAAAAAAAATTTGTCTTCTTCTTGATGCTAGCCACCGTGTCGCCAAATTATAATTGAACTCACATGGAAAAAAAAATACTTTACTATAAATTGAGTAACAAATATTTACACATTTGATCTCTTCTTTGAATTTCTTTCTTTCACAAATATTCCAAATTGATAACCTGATTGATTATTCTAAAAACAAAAAAAACAAAAAATGATTTAAACAATAAACAATAATTCTAAATTTTTAAAGCAATAATTTTTTGTATTTAAATAATATTTTTTATCATTTAAGGGACAGATACTGTACTGTAAAATTTCGAAAATTTTTTTTTTGTTTTTTTTCTAAAATGTTAATATAATCCTTTAAAAATATGTCAAAAAAAAATTAGAACTTAATTTAAGTATTTCTTATATTATAGATCGTCAACCGTGACGACGCTATTCTTTGCGTTCGAGCGCTGGGAGAGGCGTTTTTCTCAAAACTATCTTTTCGAATTGGCGTACACGATAACTCGAAAAGTTATTGACCGATTTACTTGAAATTTTGCACACATCTTTCTTATGATATTACTTTCTATGTGAATTTACAAGTTTTCGAAAATTTTGCGAAAAATAACTTTTTGGAAGCAAAAATAATAGGAAAATTCGCCCGAAAATTCATTTTTTTTTTCTTTTAACATTTTATTCCGCGAATATTTTTTCCATTTTTTTAATTCATATAAAAATTATGACATTAGTAAACAAAAAAAATTTTTGGTTTTTCATTCAGGTCACTGACGCCGATGCTACAATGCCCGCCGATTGAGAAGTCCCGCTGCGACCTTCCTGGAAGAATTGAGTGGCCATCCGCCATTTTAAATGATTGAAATAAAAAAAAAAATTATATTATCTTAATGTATAAATAAACTGTATGCCAATTTTGAAAAAAATATATTGACTTCTTCATTTTAAATAATTTTAATGAAAATCAGGGAAAATATGGCCGTTTACAGGTATCTGTCCCCTTAATCTCTTCTTTGAATTTCTTTCCTTCCCAAATGTTCCAAATTCATATCCTATTGCCTATTGGAAAACAATTATTTAAGCAATAAATTATAATTTTAAATTTTTAAAGCAATAATTTTTTTTAATATAAATGATAATTTTTTTATCATAAAATTATTTAAAAAAACGGATCCTGCAAGAAATACAACTTTCTTTTTTCTATAAGATAAAAAAGTTATTAAATATCAGCAATTGATTGATTGGTTGAAAAATATTTGAGAATAATAAAGTTAAACATTCCTTTGTTATTAAAACCATTTAGCCCAAAAAAAAAACGAGATAATTTTTTTTTTCTATAATTTTTTTTCTAAGTCTCTATTGAAAATTATTTAATAAATATATATAAATAAAAATATATTTGCAGTTTTTTGAATAAATTTTGAAGGGAAATTAAATTTATGGAAAATTTTATTTTTCTCATATGTACTCAATTATAGCTTTCAAATAAATACTAGAAACAAACATCATAAACAAAAAAATGTTTGTTTGTCCATAGAAAAAATCTATAAAAAAAATATTTAACTCATTTTTTGCCAATATAAAAAGTTTATGGGCGTAGCACAAATTAATAAAAAATTATTAATTTTTTTTCGAAGCCATCCAAAGATATACATTACCTCCAGAACAGTTAGCCATGCCCTCAAGTCATTCATAACAAAATTTTTCAATCGTGTAATTTACAATGATGATATGGCCACAACCTCTCAACATCGGCCCATCCCCATTAAAAAAACTTATGACACCTCTCTAATTTCAACCCCATCGGTGGCTCATTTTCTCAACTCATTTTTTGTTATTTTCTTTTCTTTTTTTTCTATGCCAAAATGTGATGAAAAGCTATTGAAATTTAATCAAAAGCGTAATTAGAAAATTATAATTTTTCTAGGAAATTTTCCCACCACTCACTTCTGGCATAATGCACTCCACTTAAATTGAGAAATGAACTCAAAATTCTATTAGAATAAAACAACAGGAGGCGAGAGTAATTGCCTTCAAGTGGAAGTTAATGAATTTATTCATTCACTTCACTTTCAAACTGTGCATGAAAATGACTACGCACTTAATATTTTTCTTCAGCAATGAAAGGTAAGCATGGCGGCCGCCGTAGCCGAATGGGTAGGTGCGTGATTACCATTCGGAATTCACAGAGAGGTCGTTGGTTCGAATCTCGGTGAAAGCATAATTAATAAAAATATTTTTCTAATAGCGGTCGCCCCTTGGCAGGCAATGGCAAACCTCCGAGTGTATTTCTGCCATAAAAAGCTCCTCATAAAAATATCTGCCGTTCGGAGTCGGCTTGAAACTGTAGGTCCCTCCATTTGTGGAACAACATCAACACGCACACCACAAATAGGAGGAGGAGCTCGGCCAAACATCTAACAGAAGTGTACCATACTAAACTATAAACTATTTATTTTTTTTTAATGAAAGGTAAGCATTTTCAGCAAAACCCTTTCCATTTCTGCCAAAATAAACAGAAACTATAAATAAACTCATAATGAAGGTAAAAAATATATGCAAAGTACCAAAAACGAATGATGTATTTTATAAGCCTTTTCATCTGATATCTTTTTTTTGATATTTACATTTTGAAATTTAGCATGCAAAATGTAAAATTTTGTGTGGACATAGACATACATTTATACTCGTGCATACATACAGAAGTATATGCAAGAGGCACTACTGCATGATTTCTGAAACGTTGGCAATAATTTTAATGCATTTTCTATGCAAAAAGAAAATCAAAAATATTTTTTTTATTGCTCGCAACAGGGGAGCAATTTAAGTGTGGCAATGCGTACACGTTGAAAATTTTAAAAGTGCATACAATTTTTGACAATGAAAAAAAAAAGAAAATTTCAAAAAGAAACACAGGTAAGATTCAGCAGTTTTCTGTCAACTTATTGCCTTTTAATTAATTTAATTTTCTATAAATATTCTATGGACTACAGCTAAGCCAAGGATGATGTTTGGCAAAATGCTGTTTAGAACAACTTTTGCCTAAAAACATAAAATTCATAATTAGCGTTTGCTCTATTAAAGCTGACAGAATAAAGAACTTGCACTATCCCAGGGAGTCAAAAAAATTTTTTCCAGCCAGTATAATAACAAGCCTTTGAAAAAAGCCGCAAACGCGTTCATAATACGCTGAAAAATATGGTTTTTAAGCCCAAAATTTATCAGCTTAGTTCGCCCGTGATTGTGTTTTTAACTATAGGAGAACTTTACAATGTGGAAGAAATATGATAATGGGTGTAAATCCAGACAAAATCAAAAAATTTTTCAGAAAAACATAAAAGTTTATATTTGACATAAAAACTTGTTTTGCTGGTGCTGAAAAGCGCTTAACACGCATTCTACGTTTCAACGAATGGAAAGAAGAAGAATTCGTTAAGCGCTAAATCAGGAAAATACTGGCATTGAGTCAATAATTCGATCCTTTTCACGTTCAAATAACACAAACTTAAAAATAAAGAATGATTTTTTTTGATTACCCAAGAATCATTTCAGCGAATTTATATGTAAAATCGGTACCTGAGTCCGAAAATCGACTCAATTTCCGTCATGTAGTCTTTTTTCTGTCATTTAGTTTTTGAGATATATCCTCATAACTGCTTTGGATTAAAGGAAAAAGAGTAGGTCATAAAAATTTGTAATATCTGGAGAATTTGGATGTATAGACGCGAAACAACAAAATAGCAATTTACGTAGTGTCTTTCCTTACAAAACGGGCGTCATATACACGAGAAGTTAGGTCTCTGTATCAGCTTTGCGCTATTAAGGCATGCAGTACGTTCCAAACAACTTTGTTTTTATTATTGTGGCAGTTCATCAAACCCTGCCAGACACCGTAATGTCACCGGCCGTCGTCCTTAATCTTATCTAATGGTAAGCCCAAGAAACGTACTAACGGCTGGCAGGGTGCAAAGGGTCGTTAGGTAAGTGGGACAATAAATTTGCACTGAAGGGATGAACCCTCCAAACAACGGCGGCAGCGCTAGTGATCTGCGCACTAGCCTTATTAAGGGCGAAAACTCATAATTGTAAAAGCCGCAGTGAGCTGCATCGTATGGTATTGAACATTATTCAATCAAATAGAAATACAAGCAGCAAGTCAGCATTTCTGTTCCTGGAAAAACATCTGGGAAAACTCAATTCCCAAGGCTGGTTAAGTAGTTATACCGAAGTTTTTGGAGAATTTGGGTCACATATTTATTAATTTCTTACAAATAAAATAAAATAATATATAATTGGCGCGTACACTTCTGCTAGGTATTTGGCCGAGCTCCTCCTGCTGTTTGTGGCGCGTGTCTTGATGTTGTTCTACAAGTGAAAGAACGTGCAGTTTTAAGCCAACTCCGAAAGGAAAATGGTTGAAAATAAGAAAAAAATTACTAAAGCAAGGCGATAGCAAAATCTATCAGAGTCTCAGAGACCTTTCCTGAGACTAATTTAAGCGCTTCGTACATGCGTCGAAAAATCTCACTCTATTTGCTTTATTAGATTCAAGGAAAATTCATAAAATATTGAAAGTCGTGTTAGAACCAAACAATTCCTGTAAAAAAGTTTTTCTTTTTCTTTGTTACATCAAATTCGTGTAAACAGAGAATTAGGTGTAAACACTTTTTGTTCTCAGAAAAGTTGCACTTTCTCTTGAAATCAAGTAAGTCGATTTATTCCTCGAAAACTTTTGATATTTTTAAAAATAAATTGAGGAAACTATAAAAAATATGAAAAAATCTAGAAATTATATTTTCTTTCAATGTATTTGCGTACCATTAAAAGTACTCTAGCCCATCGTACCTTTACTCATTCACATACGCATCCATACATACAGACAGTATACTGTTTGCCTGCACTGCGCGAAGGTTACGCCCGTAAACGGGCATTATTGTTATGAAACAAGATGCCAGGTACATATTGCATGTATGTGTGTATGTGTGCACATATACACATGCAGTATGTGCTTACACACACATGTACAAAGCATGAAAAAGACAAACAGAAAGCTTTCATTTAATGCCGTGCCAGTTTTTGGCGCCTAGCAGATGGAATGTGGGTATGTGCGTACACCAGCGTTCACAATAATAGCAGCGCGTTTTATTGCAAGGTTTTTGACTGTTTATTTGTTTTTGCTTAATTTCATAAAATATAATTCATTATCCTGCAAAGTTATTTACATAAATACAAATTTCAGACTTAATATTTCCACATTTAAAAAAACTTCATTAAATTTTCATCGAAATTTTATATTTTTTTCCCCAGAAATTTTAGAAACATTTAGAGTGTGCAGAGTTGGAGTATAAGCACTGTAAAATTAAAAAAAAAATTCAGCAAATTTTCATCGAAATTTCAATTTTTTTTTAGAATTTGTAGAAACATTTCGAGTGTGAAGAGTTTGAGAATAAATACTGTAAAATTTGAAAAAAAATTCAGCCAATTTTCAACGAAATTTTAAATTTTTTTTTTGATAATTTTTAGAAACCTTTGGAGTGTCCAGACTTTGAGTCTAAAATTATAGATAATTAAAAAAAATGTCAGCAAATTATCATCGAAATTAAGAGCTTTTTTTTAATTTTTAGAAACATTTGGAGTGTGAAGAGTTTGAGTATAAATACTGTAAAATTTAAAAAAAAAATTCAGCAAATTTTTGACGAAATTTAGAGCTTTTTTAGAATTTTTAAAAACATTTGGAGTGTGCAGACTTTGAGTCTAAAAATATAGAAAATTAAAAAAAAATTCAGCAAATTTTCCTAGAAATCTCAATTTTTTTTCAGAAGTTTTAGAAACATTTCGAGTGTGCAGACTTTGAGTCTAAATATATCTAAAATTTGAGAAAAGCTTCAACAATTTTCATCACAATTTTCAGAATTTTTAGAAAAAATTGGAGTGCGCAGAGTTTGAGTCTGAATATATCCAAAATTTCAAAAACTCTTCATAAAATTTTCATTGAAATTTCAAACTTTTTTTCAGAATTTTTAGAACCATTTCGAGTGTGCAGACTTTAAGTCTAAATATATGAAAAATTTACAAAAGCACAGCAAATTTTCATCGAAATTTCAACATTTTTTTTTTTAGAGTTTTTAAAAACATTTGGAGTGCGCAGCGTTATAATCCACCAAATTTTTGAAAATAAAATGCAAATATTAAGCAATCCAAAAATCGCGTTGATTTTTGGCATTTTTGTTTTTTTCGGACGGTATTGGCTGCTTTCCACGTTCGAGAGAATAATAAGGGGACGCCTATTGTGGTACCGCTACTTTGCCCTCAGCGAATTTAACGGAATGGCTGTCTGTAACGACGCACTTGGGTAATTTATGCATGTCTTGTTTGTGTAATTTCTTCTGCTTCTTCCACTCTTACTCGCATTTTCACATCTCCCTCATGCAAATGCATCAATGTGACGTCACGCACTCTGATGGAGGCAGTCGAGTTTCGATCACTCTTGGGTGCTTTCGAGATATCTGTTTGTGCTTTCTTCCATATAACAAAAATTTCGAGAATGTGGAGAAACGAAAAATGAAAAAAAAAGAAAATAGAAAAGAGATGATCAAAAATGAATTCAATTTGTCACCTACTTGAAAGTTGCACTTTACACTATACAGCCTGTGAAACAATGGCTATACTGTGTCATCGTTTCGGTGAGGAATTTATCTTTCGTCTCGGACCAGTGGGTTGGCCACGAAGATCGTGTGATCGTGTCACACCTTTGGAATTTTATTTGTGAAGGTATGTAAAGTCTAAATGCTTTGTGGATAAACCAGCTTCGACTGAGGCATTGGAAGCCAAGATTGCTAAAGTTGTTCACGAGATACCGACAGGAGTACTCCAGCAAGTCATTCAAAATTGGTGTTTACGGATGACCGAATTACGGCGCAGTTGCGACCAATATTTGAAAGAGTTTACCTTTGAAAAATAATTGTAATGAATAAAAAAATAATAAAGATTACCCAATCAATGTGAATTTTCGTTGTTTTATTTCAATTTAAAATCCGATGCCACTAAATTGATCACTCTTTAGAAATTTCACGAATTTTTATAAATTTTTTACAAAATTCGAAAATTTCCTTTATATGATTTTTGTTGTAGCATTAATTTTTTAATTAATTTTTATAATAATTTCTGTTTTTTTTTTTTTTTAATTTTTATATAAAATTTAATAAAGAGCAAACAAATATTCAACACTTCGCCATTTTAACGCGCGCCTATTATTGCGAACACAGGTGTCTATGTATCTACATATAAGAGGATATGAGTGTGCGTGCGCGCGGCAATACATTGGTAATGTTAACGGTTACGGTAGGTAATGGCTGGGTGCACTACTTTTGCAAAGTGAAAAACATTAAAAGTATGTCACGCACCCGCACACACTTTCAAGCCGACACACACAGAAACTCTTCAACATTCACATACAAGCACACACGCACGCACACATACGAAGGCAGTAGGATATTTTTACTATAACAAATATTTTTTACCTACCAACAAAATGCCCCACATATAAATCCGCTAAGTTGAAAATGCGATTTTATTAGTGTGTGTGAGTGTGTAAGTGGTGTGTATGTGAGTGTTTGTGTGGGCGTGCCTGTGATGTGTGTTGGCCAACATAAGCGCATACAAGTGCACTCTGGTGTCTATAAGTGCATGCATTTGTCGGTTTCACTCTCAACAGCGCAGCGCAGCGCAGCCAGCTTCGGCGCTCCCCACTTTGACTGCTGGCTGGATACTTTTACTTTGTGCTACTGATTTTCTACTTATTTGCTTGTAAATATACGCAGGTATAAGTATGTATGCATGTACTTTGCCTGTATATATACATATATGTAGACCTATATGTGATGGTGTGTGTGTATGTGTGCTAGAAACCCACTTTGGAATTAGTATAAAGTTGGAAATATTTCAAAACATATTCTTCACCGCAGCATGCGTGTATGTATGTATGTATGAGTGCACTTCCACATATACAAAATGCATTTGAATACATACATACCTGACGCACGCTCATATTTTCAAAACCATCTATTCATATACCTATTTTATATTTCTCCGTTCGCTTGCGTTTCAGCTCAAAGCGGCATAAAATAGTCATCAACTAGTAAAAGTTCATAAGCAAAATATCATATTTACGTGCGTATGCATGTGATTTGTGTGTGCTCGAGTATCAGCCGGAAGCTTTTGAGGCAAAGCCGAAAATTCAACTTTAAATTGTTTGCTGCTCTTCCTTTTGAATTTTGAATTTTGTTCTATTCTTTTAGATTTGTTTTTTTTTTTTCAATTTTGTTTCCGAAAATATTTCACTATTCATTTTTAACATACAAGTTTTTACTTTCAATGTAAATTTTGACATGATTTTAATTACTTTCAAGTGAAGTTTGACCTTTCACTTTCTGCTCGTGCAATTTTGCTGACTTGTGCTGAAACCCATCACAAGCAAGTTTTCATGGAAAACTACACTTTTTTGCCCAAAACTATACATGAGTGGTAAGGATGTATGTGCGTGTTGAATGCATGCATAGTTGGTTGCTGTTTTTTAGATACCTACACATGCACGTGTTTTTTTTTAGTTCTTTGCTCTTTGTGCAAATTCTAAAAATTCTAAAAATTCAGAAAATTTTGCAAGTTTTTCAAGGTAAAACTATTTCTATGCGCTAAATATTGGTAGTGAACTCTAATATTTTAACTTTTTCATACAATTTTGTAGCAGTCTACGGAAATCGATATATACATACATACATATATAAGTTTAGACACTTTCATACAATTTCTACTCAATAAAGCAGGTACCACTGACTTCGATGTGAAATAACCAAGATTTTTATACAAATTTAATTTTAATAGATATTCAATTTTGAAATATTATGCATGTCTTTTCTATCTTCTTGCTTGAATCTTGTTTTTTTTTTCTTTTTGATATGTAATTGGATTTCGATGAACTCAGTATGATTTTTGGGCCCAAAAGTTGGCATAACGTCCTGCTCAAAATGGAGGTAAAGCGCCATAAAAAGTGTTAATATGATAGCTGGAGTGATAGTCAATACTGCTGCACATACATCCGGGTCGTTTCAGTAACGTAGAAACGAACTTCCTTGAGCATAGCGCCAAAGCAAAATTCTTCCCCTCCGTTCTGTTCCTTGCTTCTATTTTTACTTGCTGCCACGTCAGGTTTTCGTACACAGCTTCTATTTCACTTTCGATGCACCATCAGGTCTATTTCAGTTCAGCTGACCCTGGGCATTCCAGTATAAAGCTTGCCTGCTGATCTCTGTACCTCCTTTCCATCTCAGTGTTAAGGATGATTTTGTGGCATCCTTTGCTAAAAACTCAGTCAGCGATAAAGATGACATTTTCTGTGAACTTGTGTAATTTGGATCTTATACGAGGGCAGGTGCAAGTTTCGACATAAAATTCGTCAAGCTTAAAGTCAAGTTGTTGTGCGAGGCTAGAAATTGACTCTAATGGGTTTTCTTACGCACTTTTGCAGACAACGGTAATGATCACAGGTAATCTAACAGACGAATGGAGGCCGCAAGGTGATCTGTTAGGACTCCTTCTACGGTGCACTACCTCTCCTAGTGAGGCTACGAAAAGGTCCCAAAAAAGCATATCAGCCTAATTAATATACAATATATGAAAAAATAGTCCCAGTAGGACTGCTTAAGTACGTGATTTAAGAAAACACACTAAGATAACCCGCAAAGACTCTATGTGGGCTTCTCCATTCGCTTATGTTATTTTTTAAAGAACTGTTTAAATCATCCAAAGATAGTTTTTTAAATTTATTTTTAATCATTAAGCGACCCAACGATTCTTAATCGCTCCTAAGCGGTGCTCTTGAGGACTCTCTTTTGTCTACATATACGGAGCACTCCTTCGAAGTGTTGCTGCGCGAGACGCTTTTCATTTTTGTTTCGGAGCACTCCGCCGCTGGCTGGCTAGGAATCTGTGGGAACGGGCAGCAACTAAAGCCAAGGATGATAGATCACCAGGTTTAACTATTTGAAGCAAGGTTATGAGAGTAACTTCGACTGGCACATCACCCGATACTCGGCAGCAGAATTCGTCCCACTCATTTCACACGTATTCACACACTCATTTAACCCGTTTTTGTTCAGGCTACAACGAGATAACATGAACGGCGACTAAGCTGATTTTTTCGAATAAATAGCACTAACACAGTCTGAGTTTTTTGGTACAGAAATTGCAGTCCATCAGCTGATTCCTTCGAAATCGCTGAGAGCCGATTAACGGTATGATATTGAACACATCTCTACATTCTGCACATCGCGAGCTGAAACGGTAAAATGATTGCAAGGCTTTCTCTATTGAATACCTACTGCATTCTGAGAATATGACTGTAAAAGAACAGGGCGCTATCCATATCGGTCTGTCCTGTCTAATGGACAGAAATCGTTTATCAGAAAATGAGACACAATTAAGGGGCACTGAGCTTGAGAAATTTCCAAATTCAGCTTTTTATAACTCACTTATTATATTTGTCTATAAGTTTTACTATACAAAACTAAAACTACTACGAAAGGATGCGAGCACTAGCAGCTGGCCCTATAAGAAAAATGTGTGAAAAATATGCTAGGCAAGTGATGTATGTAAGAATATGGATTTATTTTATGTAATGATTCATTAAATTTTTTGCACTTTATTTTAAGACTATTCCTTTAAAATATTATTTAATTATTTTATTATTTATTTATTATTTATTATTAATACATTTTTATATTAAAAAATATTTAATTAGAAATTAAAAATGTATTCGTTATTTTTTTGTTTTTGTAACTTTCATTATTTTTCTTATACAAATATAGTTCATTCGCCTATAAGTACCATATAAATCCCTTTTGCAAATTCAAAAACAAAAAGCCAAAAAACAGTCATGAAATTTTCAACATTTTTATCAGAATTTTCAGAAGAAAACCGAGTTTGCATAACTCGCTGAATTTGGGTGTAATAAAGTGCACATTTCAAACGGTTCAAAATCGAGTTGATTTTTGACAATTTTTTCTACTGACGGTGTTTTCTTTCATATAAAAAATTGTGAAGTAGGCGTTAAATGGAGAAAATACACAAAATCGCGTCAAAAAAAAATTCTCAAAAATTAGTGTGATTTTTGAACTACTTAAAACTTGCACTTTACTTACCAAAACTTAATGGACTATAAAATTGCATACCTGAAATTTATTTAGCAAATGTAAGTAAGAAGTTTGATGTTTTGATAAAAATTCGCCGAATTCTTACAAGCTTCGTGCAAAGTCTTAATAAAGTGAAATTGTAAAAAAAGAAATATTTAATGCAGTTTTAGATAAAACTTAGGTTTCCACAGTTAAACTATGATTTCAAAGCACAGTAATTGATAATAAGACACTTTATAGGTCACCTTTTCTTACTTGGTATTAAAATCTTTAACTCAAAAAATATTGCTACTCATAAGGAAATATTCCAGATCCGTAAAGTAAAAAATTATAGGTAATATTCGAAATGCTGCAATTTGTTGCAAAAAAGTTAAATCATCTAAGAAAAACCTTAAACTTTTAACTCAAAAGAAAACGTGCGCCCTTTTTGAAGAGTCACAAGCAGGCACAGCAGGGACACGATGAGCATGAAGAGCTTTTATGAGTACTCACCTCACTTAACAATGCAGGATACGCCTATACGAGTATATGAATAGCCTATACATGCACATATGAATACATAGATGTACGTGCACACACACACACATACTAGCACTTCTGGGAACACAAAGAGCACACTTCCGTTGGCTCTTATTGATGCTTCCGTTGCTCTATCCGTTAGATACTCGCATACACTTTTTAAAGGCACGTACATTTGCGCTCGTGTTTGTGTGTGTATGGAAAACGCAGCAAGTTCGTCAATGACGCGCAACGATGTAGCAATGATGACGCACGCACATTTTGCTACAAATGGCGCTCCTGACAGCCATATCAGCGTAATATGCAGATCAGCCATCAGAGCATCAGTAGGCGAAACTAACTGTCTATGTGGACATACAACCCCGATACCCGGTAGCGAAGCACTATCAAAAAATCACAGCATACCAGCCGGCGCAGAGGTGGCCGGCACCATTTCTTGTGTCTTTTTATTTTTTGCAAAACATATTCGGGTGCTTGTATGGGTGAATAACTTTGCATTTTTAGTTTACAATTTAGTGGTAAAAGTGTAAATTATTTTCCACTTTCTGACAGCATTCGGGTTTTATATGCGTCTAATAGACGCCCAGGACATGTCTGCGTGTGTGTGAGTGTGTGGGTGTATAGATATATTTTACACATACAATCAGATGTTTATGAATACGTAAAACTGCGGGTGCTAAAAAAATAAAAAATAAAAAAATAAAAGTAAAGTGAGAGCTAGTGCGGGAAGGGGTATATAAAAAAAAAATAAAAACAACATTTAAAAAAAATATAAAAAACTAAAAAGTCGTATAAAAGAAAACAAGTAATGGGATAACAGCAAAATAGGAAAACAAGCCAATTGTTCTACTTCAACGAGGCATGCAAATCTGCCAACAAAAGTTGAATTGAAAGCTAACTGAAAATAAAACGGAAACGAAAACAAAAACAAAAAATAAAGAGGTATTTGTGCTGCATGTACAAAAGTGGTGGTGGTGTGTGAAGAAAGGTGCTTTGCCTTTGCGAGGCGACATTGTAAACAACAACGTATGTTTGCGTGTGTGCGAAATATGCTCCATATTTATGTGCATGTGTGCGCCCAGCTAAAGTACAAGGCCACACAAGCACGGTTCAACACGCTTGCGAGCACACACCACAACCAATTTGAGAGCGGTCCAGCTGCCGACAAGTCTGCTATTGTGTTGAGGTGTGGAAAATAATCTGGCAAGAAAGCAGCCACACACACGTGCATGCATAAGTGAGCACTCACCCACACGTACATACATGAGTGAGCACTCACCCACACGTACATACATGAGTGAACACTCACACAATGACAATATATATTTTCTCGAATACACATATAGATATACGCATACACAGGCACAGCAGAACAATATAGCGAGGAATTCTAATAAAAATGTAAATTTTCACGCTAGACGTGTTGGGGGCCTCGACCGGCGTTCACAGACATTTGCATGTATTGTATATGTGCGCACTCGTATGTACCTACATGAAATGTTTGTCTGCTTATCCCATCTGATTGTCATATTTGTTGTCTTACATGCTAAAAGAGTAGCATCGGCACTAACAAAACAACAATGGTGGTAATAGCAAGAAACACAGAAAATGACAACAAAATGCTGGTAGTTACAATAGTTATAGCCCCTTTAGCATCTGTGTAAATATATTAACGACTATATGCATACAGGGTGACCAGGAAAATTGTGTAACATTGTATTCAAAAATAATGGAATTGAATAGACTCAGCAGGTAGCTCTACATAACAAACCAGCGATTCCAAATACATCTTGATTAGTACGTGGCATAATTTAAACAATGGAAAAAAATCGAAAAAAAAATAATCGAAAAAAAATAATCGAAAAAAATTAAAGAAAAACAGAAAATGTGTATCAGAAATAGGGGGCGGTTACGTTGAGAAGGAATTATATATATGTATATATAATGGCGTGTATGTATATATAAAGGGTGTACCTTTTGGCCGAGCTCCTCTTCCTATTTGTGGTGTGCGTCTTGATGTTGTTCCACAAATGGAGCAACCTACAGTTTCAAGCCGACTCCGAACGGCAGATATTTTTATGAGGAGCTTTTTCATGGCACAAATACACTCGGAGGTTTGCCATTGCCTGCCAAGGGGCGACCGCTATTAGAAAAATATTTTTCTTAATTTTGGTGTTTCACCGAGGTTCGAACCTACGTTCGCTCTGTGAATTCCGAATGGTAGTCACGTACTAAACCATTCGGCTACGGCGACCGAATTATAATGAATAAAAAAGTTTAAATTGTTGAGTTTATTCTTAGTTTAGTTACGTATTTTTACAATTTTTATCCTTTTTATTAAACTTTAGCCTCTATCATTTGAACCCATAATCCGCCTACTGATTACTTCTTTACTTTAAGTATTATATCTTTAAACTCTACCTGTCAACACGGAATAGAAACAAATACGGATCCTACTCCTTATCCCATTTGCTGCATCGAGAACTGCATCACCTCCAACAGACGCCGCAACAATAATCTAAGAAGCCTGTTTTTGGAACTTAGTTACGAGTTAATTGCACTCCCGTGCACTCGCATATGGTTGCGAAGTCTGAAAGCTGAAATCAAATGAAGTCGATCAATTAATTTGCTTCAAAAGAAAAAGATTCTCAGAAAGATATATCGGCCCCTTTCTGTGTGGACCTCGTATCTACAAAATCATAATTTGCAGTAAATCGATAAAAATGTTTAGAGTTACTTAACTTCTATGAAAAGTTATAACTTATTTGATACGATACTTATAGCAGATACGAGGTTTTTGAATTCGAACATGTAGATAGATAGAAAAATCGAAACGCTCTGAAAAAAATTCTATAATCATTATGAACATTGTATGTTTTGTTTTACGTAACAGTGGTGCTAAGGAGTGTTTTTAACTAAAAATCTCAATTTCGAAAAAAATGAAGTTACGAGGTTAGCACAGAAAGGGGACGATATGGCCCCTATACGACTAGAAGGTGATACCTGTCGCATTCGATTTTATTAGATAGATTAGTTTTTTGGTTGGTTGGACAGATCCAAGCACTCAGTCCAGTGGAAGACCATTGTACTACAACTCGGATAGGTTGCAGTGGAAGAAAAATAGATACAGTTTGTATGGTTAGACAGAAAAATTGGTTTGAGGCCAGCTCATCCGCAAATCTTTTGGATTGGATTTGGATTAAGGGATCCGAAAGAGGAAGAGTATGAACTTTAGCCATACTCAGTACATCGAACCCCAATAACCTAAATCTGATTCTAGAAAACGCCGGGCAACTACAGAAAAAATGTTCTGCAGTGTCCTCATACTCACGGCAGGATAGGCATATTAGGTCGTCAATGATTCGTCATGATAGCCACAGACGTTGTGCCCAGTAATTACACTCACCAGTACTCTAAGTTCCTTCCTACTAAGTTTTAGGAGAAAGTTTGCTAGTTTCCTGTTTGGTTCTTTCACAAAGCACCGGCCAACTCAGAGCAACGTCTTCTCTGGGTAGATCTCATGCAGTCGTCAATCCATAGTTGAATCAATGCAGAATTGTCACCTGGAAAGGGTTCAGGCCAGAGTGGTATGTTTGCAGAGCATTCAGTAGCCAGTTTATCAGCCAACTCACACAAGTACAACAACCAGGCACAAAAAAAAAGGCAATCTATGTTGTGTTTTGCAACACTGTTCACTTTTGTCTTACATTCTCCGACTAACTTCGAAGAGCAGCGTGGGTTAGCAGGAGTTCTTAGTGCAACTTGATTGTCACTAGAAATTCCGATACTACTACCCCGTCACTTTATCTCCCCGAATTCGGCACAATGACGTGTTAGCAGAGGCACAAATGTTATCAGATTCGTTAAAGCGCAAAAATTTCGATAAAACGGCCGTATTCTACGATTGAGCAATGATAAAACTGTAAAAAATATGTTTGAAACAAATCTACATGGCGATAGAAAAAGAAGTCAGCTGAGAAAAATATGGAGAGATGACATAGAAGAAGCACATACGAGCCACGGGCATATCTGATGTGAAAAGAAAGACTGAAACCAAGTGACATGGAGGCGAATTGTAACGGAAGCGCCGAACAGTGAATAGTTACGAGAATATTTGAACTGTTAGAAAAATCATGTTTGCTCTTAAATTTAATGGAATATATTAAAAAAAAAAAATACTTAAAAAGTATTACATAAAAATCAATAATAAAAAAGCACCGAATCCATCGCCTTAGTATTATTTTGGGATAAACATCTTGGATGTTGAAGCATATGACGAGTCCTGTTATCTTGCACTTTTATTCTTTGAGTCTGCCACTTTACAAGCCGTAGTTCCAGCCTGTGACGATCCAAGTTTACTAGGCATCTTTACTCTCAACCAGTCTTCCTGCTCTCCGTTTAGGAGTTAGTACCTGATCTTAGAGATCCTGGAGATGTAGCTCCACTCGACCAACAAGGCGTATTATGCAATGGTCTTATCAATCAACTGTTCGAATCACTGATCAAAGGTTTTATCACGAACGCAGATAACCAAAATGTTTAAAATATTGATTCGGTTCTTACCTATGGTGCTGAAATTTGAATGTTGAAAGTTGATGAAAAAAGTCAGCTATTACGATTTGAAAGAAGCATAATGAGAAAAATCTAGGACCGTAGGACCGGCTTCAAGACGACACGTAAAGTATTACAATATTACACATATTACAACAACGAAATTGAGAACGTCATTAGAAACCGCAGCGGATGAGATGGATTGGTCACATTATAACAATGCAAATTGAAAGAATTATAAAAAGTTTTATCTTACGTCCAATAAGAGGAAGAAAAAGAGACCGACAAAGAGAGAGATGATTTGATGGCGTCGAAAGTAGACTTGAAAGTGATGAAAATTCGTAATTGGAAAAATGTAGCGAGAGAGAGACAGTGAACTGGAGGAAGATTGTTGCTGCAGCTATGGTCCACCACAGACCGTGAAGCTAAGAAGAAGAAGAAGAATAAGAGCGAGCTGCGCCCAGTAACAACACCACCTAGGCGCATTGTCTACCACATCTCTTGTGTGCGGCTTTTACGACGCTACAAGCTTTGCAAAGTCCGCTTTTAGACTAGTGGGAGTTTTCGTAATTTTTTTTCTGTATGGTAATCGATATGGGTTAATGTATTTGCACATTCTATCATATTTATTAAATAGTGATGTGATGTCACAGGCAGAAAAAGAAGTGGTCGTCTTTGCGTGGTACGAACCAATGCAGCCATAAAAGCCGTGCGAGAAAGAATTCGCAGAAATCTTCTTAGAAAGCGGTAAATCATGCCCTGGGAAATGAATGTATCAACCAGATCAATGTCAAGACTAATTAAAGATATAATCTCCACATGAAAACCTTCCGTCTTTCAACTGGTTATCTTCTAACAACGCGCTTGAAGAAAATTAGACTCGTCAGCTGCAAGCAGCTTCACTAATGATAAAATTTTTCCTATTGAAGAAGTTTTTAATACGCAAAACGTCCAAATCTATGCTATAACTTCTAAAGACGTAAAAAATGTTGTTCAAAGTATTCAGCCTCCGTAATGGTTTAGTGGGGTTTTGCCTTGTGAAGGCGTTACATCTCTTCATTTCTGCGAAAAAGGTGTTAAGACCGGGGTGAAGGTGCACTAGGAGACTGTCTTAGAAGGTGTGCTGAAGCCATCGCGCTGTACTCTTTTCAATGGCGAACGTTGGATCTTCCAGCAAGATTCCGCTCCAGCTTATAAAGTAAAAACCACCCAGCAGTGGCTAAAAATCAATATTCCTGGATTCATAGCCGCAGAAGATTGGCGTCTGGAAGTCCATTGGACTACAGTTTGTGGTCAGAATTGAAGAAAAAATGGCCGTCACAGAAATTTGGAGTCGTCTTTGGTTCGAACAGCGACGTCAATATCCATGAAAACCGTGCGTGCTGCCAAAGCTGAATGGCTTAATCGTTTGTAGGCTTGTGTAAAAGCAAATTAGGGGCCATTTCGTATGAAAGTCTAAGATCATATTTTTATATTTACATGATTAGTTTCAATTAGTTTTAGATTGCATTAAAAAAAGTATTTTAATTTCGTATCTAAAACGGACTTAGCTTGTAACAGAACTTATGGCAGAACGTAGTACATATTTACGTAAAATAACATATTTCCTATACTTTTCACTATATTGAAGGGTTATTCAGTGCGTAAGAAGAAAATATACAGTGGTCACACAATTTATTCGTACACCCTGACTAGTACGTAAAAAACTTTAGCTTTGCGCAAAATATTTGCTCTGACAATATATTTTTTTGGCTCAGTGTAAGAATGAATTGCCGCAAACGAAACTCCCGTTATTTCAACTCACACTGAGGGATTCCAAGGAAAGCAGGCAGACGTAGCAAAATGCTGCAAAACATTTATTCGTACACTTTCAGTTCATGATATTGTTGCTGCAAAAGTAACAGTAAAAATCGTTTGTGTTTTTACTAATATTGCTTAAAACGAAGTAATATAGGTGTTTTTTCGATTTTTTCGCTGATTCAGTTTCAGTAATTTCTCGACTGAAAGTGACAAAATGGGACGAAGAGCGGATCTTTACCATTAGAAAAGCGTAAAATTGTTATTAAATTGTACATGGAAAACAAGTCTCTGCGCGAAATCGACAAAAAATTGGTAAATCGCATTATACGGTGCAAAGTGTTATTGCTAATTAAGTTAGTACTGATAAATTGGAAGCTAATCACTATAGCTGTGATAGTCATGCAAATGCATATTTTGCATGTTTCATCACTAAAAGCATATTTCGATTTAAAATGCATGTTTGCATATTTTTTGAGTAATTTTAAGATATGTAAATCATTCTTCCAACAAAAACATAAAGAAAAACAATTCGCAGCTAAACTTTCGTTTCAAGAACAGATCTATAACATTTTATGCGACCATCTGTTTCAACATTTTTTTATTTGCTTTCTCCATTGAGGCGACAAATTTGTTTATAAAAATGAGACTCGAAAATTTCCACGAAATGAGTTTGGCGCAATTATTGGTTACTATGATTTCTGAAGAGAGCACAACGACAAGTGCTTTGCGTCACTTGTTAGTATGAAATGCATAGTAAAAGCAGTAAGTTCCATCATAATCTTCTCAGTTATTGCATGGTATTTGAAGTAATCGGTTGATTGAAAATTGGGTTAAGATGCCAAAAGATAGAAAATAATTTATTGTGCGTATGTAAAACCAATTTCCCAATGTTTTTCCGTCGGACAAATCAGTTTTATTTTGTTCACATTGCAATTGTTTGGTTTCTGCGAAAAAAACTATTTCAAGTCAAACAGCACATTGATTCAGTGAAACATAAGGATGCTCAAGAAAGAAAAAAACAGAATTCTCAATGTGAAATGGATTTATGTAAAACTTTAATCGAAGCCAACATTCCATTAAATAAAGTGAACCATCCGAGTGTAGTACAATTCATAGAAAAATACACTTCACAATCAGTTCCAGATCAAAGTACACTTCGTCGTAATTATGTGCCACAATTGTATTTAAAATCGATTGAAAAATTGCGTTTAAAAGCTGATGGAAAACATATTTGGGTTGCTCTGGAGCGCGGAAAATCTTATTTGTTGAACGTTTAAGAATTAGACAAATGCAACGCTAGCCCGATCGCAACATTTTTTACTGAATCATTGTTACTTTTATGGCCTAAAGGTGTGTAAGTCTTTACCTAAACACCTTTTTTTTGCGTTTCTTTTGTATTGAAGGAATTCAATATGAAGATATTATGCTCGTTACTACCGATGCTGCTGCATATATGATTTCGGCAATGAAGTCTCTTCAAGTTTTATTCCCAAAAATGCTACACGTTACATGTTTTGCCCATGGATTGCATCGATTGGTAGAATTTATTCGTTCAGAGTTCCATGAAGTAAATTTGTTGATATCAAAAGTAAAGGCTACCTTCGTCAAAGTACGTATTGCTATTTTTATCTATAGTTCAAATTCTTATATTGAAAAAACCATTAAATTTCTTCACAGTCAGCAGCTCGACGACAGCTGTTTAAGCAAGCAAATCCGAACATTCCACTGCCACCCGAACCAATTGTCACTAGATGGGGAACTTGGCTACAAGCATGTGATTACTATGCTGACAAATTTGACGCTTTAAAATCGGTTGTTGATTATTCAAATGATGCAGATTCGGAATGTATTCGAGCGTTGTAATGTAAAAAAAGCGTTTAGAGCGTCCAATATTCGACAAGATTTACATTCATAAAAGCTAACTTTATGTTTATCGCAGAAAAGATGAAAATATTAGAACCGAAAGGACTTGAATTGAAAAAGTGTATAGAGCTGTATGAAGAAGTTCATTCTATCTTAGGCACAATGACCGACGACCGTTTTTTGAACAAGTTCGAAGAAGTGTTATCTCGGAATGTTGGATGTAGTTCTTCGCTTGAAATTAATGATATTTTGAATGGAGATTCACGAGCTAGCACTTGAAATGAATATATAACAGCATTGACACCATGTGAAATAACATTTTTTAAATTTGCTGTTGCTACATCGGTGGAATTATAACGTTCCTTCTCAACCTACAAGTCAATTTTAACTGAAAAACGGCGGTGTTTCTCGTTCGATAGTCTGAAACAACATCTTGTTTTGACTTGCACCAATGAATTACTATAAGTATCTGGCTAATTGAAATAAATATGTTTACTAGCCCAGGAGTAAAAACTACCTTTTCTGCATTTTCGATATTTTTTGAGAGATTTTCGAATATTATTTTGGGCTTTTTTGCATGTTTTCATACATATTTTCGTGCATATTTTGTCTTTTTTGTATTTTTTCGTGCAAATTCCAGAGTTTTTCATGCTTTTTTGCATGCATATTTTGGCCTTTTATTTTGCATGACTATCACAGCTCTACTAATCACCACCAAGCCGGAAGGCGAAAAGTATTGACTTCACGTGGGGAACGCAACATAGTAACATCAGTCGCGCAAAATCCCAAAATAACCTCCACGATACTATGCCGAAATATTTTAGAGTCTTTGCATAAAAAAGTAAGCCCATAAACAGTCCGTAATTGTCTGCAAAACGTTGATTATCATAGCAGAGTGGCACGGCGCAAGCCCTAAATTTCTGATATTAACAGAAAGAAGAGATTAAAGTTCGCCAAATGATATATAAATGAGCCACATTCTTTTTGGGACAGCGTCATATTCAGAGAAGAGTCAAAATTTAATGTTTCCGGATCAGATGGGCCTCCAAAAGTTTGGCGAAAAAAAAAATACAGCACAGAATAAAAAAATCTTATTCCTATCGTTAGGCATGGAGGAGGAAAAGCAATGGTTTGGGGGTGCATAGTTGCGTCTGGAGGTTTTTATTGATGATAAAATGGACAAACATCTGTATTTAAACATAGTTTGAAGAATAAATTGCATGATAGTGCCGTTAAACTTGGACTGCATGCTAGAGGGTTCTTGTTCCAACAAGACAATGACCCAAAACTCTAATCTTATCTCGTGTAAGAATGGCTTATTTACCGCTGTAAGCAGATGAAATATTCACCTCAATCACCGGATCTGAGCCCAATTGAGCATGTCTACGAGCTCTTAGAAAGGAGAAAGCACAAAATAACATCAAAGGCGTCATTAAAGACAGCTTTAAGTGTTGAGTGGAAGAAAATTGCACCTAATGAAACCAAGGTATTGGTAAAAAGTATGCAACGACGTTTGGAAGCAGTTAGTAAAGCTAAAGGCGACCCAACAAAGTACTAAATACTCGATTTTTTCACCATTTTTTTAATAAAGCATTCCTTATATGGCTATGTACGAATAATATAACATTTTTGCGTAAAATTGTGCCTTATTTCGTTATAGCCTTAAGTTCTCTAATTCCAGAAATGAAATTGAAAGTCTTTGTTCGTTAAATATTGAATAAATACTACTGTGAGCAAAAAGTAGGGTGAATTTATTTGTCAAACTTCGCGGGATTAAAATTTCGCTCTAGTTATTTTTTTCATGAGTTGGCAGCACTGTTAATAACATCTGGGCCAACTTTCATGTGAATGTCATTATCACTAATATATTTATTTACGCTTGTGTTTACCAAACGACCAAGAGTGCATTTTTCGATTTTTACAATGTCTGATTTGATTGAGCAGAGAAGTGCCATCAAATTTTGTTTGCGGAATGAAATTTCGGCTGCGGAAACGTTTAGCATGTTGCAGAAGGCATTTGGTGATTCGACCATGGCGGAGAAAAATGTTTATAAGTGGTACAAAGACTTCAAAGAGGGTCGAGAACATAGTGATGACTTGGAGCGCTCCGGACGACCATGGACGTTAACAGATGACCAACACATCAATAAAGTGAAGGAGTTAGTGCTCAAAAATCGTCCGTTGACTGTTAAAGACCTTACTGATATGATCGGAATATCAGAAGGATCTGTGAAAACCATTTTGAAAGACCATTTGGGCCTACGAAAAGTCAAATCTCGTTTGGTACCGAAAATTCTCAATTTCTTGGAAAAAAGTCGTCGCGTTGATGTGTGTGAAACAATGCTTTCAGACTATCAGGACAAGCTCAAATGCATCATTACGAGAGATGAGACTTGGATTTATGCTTACGACCCTGAAACAACCGACCAATCAAGCGAATATCGTGCTAAAGGCGAGGCCAGACCGAAAAGAGCACGTCAAAGTCGTTCAAAAATAAAGGTCATGATGACAGTTTTTTTCGATTTTCGTGGTGTGGTGCACTATGAATTCCTTCCACCTGGCCAAACTGTTAATAAGAAATATTATTTGAGCGTTATGCGTCGTTTACGTGAAGCAATTCGTCTAAAAAGACCAGAATTATGGGCCAACAACCCTTGGTTTTTGCATCACGATAATGCACCGTCTCACACTGCACTCGTTCTTCGTGACCATTTCGCCAAAAATTCCACGCATATCGTTCCGCAACCACCGTATTCGCCTGATTTGGCTCCGTGTGACTTCTGGCTATTCCCAAAACTCAAGAGACCACTCCGGGGAACGCGTTTCGAGTCGATTGAGGAGATAAAAGCTGAATCGAAGAAGGTGCTGATGGCTATACCGGAAATGGACTATTTGGCATGTTTCGGGGATTGGAAAAATCGTAGGCATAAGTGTATTTCATCGAGAGGGGATTATTTTGAAGGGGATGAAATTGATTTACAAGAATAAATAAAGATTTTTCATTTTACAACCAAATTCACCTTACTTTTTGCCCACAGTATTCTATTCTTTAGGAATATACATATCAAAATTTTGTTCGTTTGTATACATCGTGCTAAGTATCAGGTGTATCTGTATATAAACTGTGAGTGTACGAATAAATTGTGTGACCATTGTATATTCCAATACGTGCTTGACTTAGTTATTTCGAATATTCCCGGTGAGGTGCAATTTGCTTTTTTTGTTGGTTTCTTATTTTTGTGTGCCATTTTGACTTGTATACTAAAAATATTTTTATTTATTTTTTTCCCCCTTTTCTGTGATTTTTTTTTTTTTGTGCACAACATTTCCACTTGCACACTAAAAATAATTTTCACACGTGAAACAACCACATGCACAAATGTCTGCATTCGCAGTTATAAATATAGCTGTACAGTATGTAGTAGGTGCTGACAACGAGGGCCATCCAAGCACGAAAGCAAGTAAAGGTGTAGATTTAACTGTAGGCGCCTCATACTCGCACAATACTCATTTAAGACGACACTCAAGGGCACTTCAGCCTCTTCGTGTGTGTGAGACTGTGTGTGTTTGTGTGTGTGTAATATATTCGCCTGTTTATGCAGTGGATACACACACACTAGTTTTCATTACTGTGCTAACGAGGAGCTTAGCAAGCACTCAAACCTAAATAAAATGGCAAACACATAAATGTATGCATAAATGTATGTGTGAATGTGTGTATGCTGCACTCATACATGCAGATGAGTCTTCCTGGGTAGCTCCGTTGCTGTTGCTTTGCTTTATAGTGACCACGTTGCTACCAACTGCTTCCGTTTCTTCTAGCAGCTCTTCATTCCTTCGTGCCATTTGTGCTTTCACTCGGCTCCTTCCATCTTTCCCCCGAACAGTCAGATTGTTTCATAGTATTTGTTTAACAATTTGCTGAATAATTTAAAGCTCGTCGTTGATGTCGTTGGCTATTCGTATTTTGCTTGCTTCCGTTGTCGTTCCAGGACGTTCAGGTTGTTGATTTTTCAAAACTCGCACCATCTTACACACGTACGCCAAATGGTTGTATGCATTCATGGTTGTGTACACACAAAGTATTATTAATTCCCCTGCACGTATTTACGCTGTGTGTATTCTCGCAGTTAGTGCCTAAGATTTCATTGTAGTACTAATGTTTAAGCTCAGTAATGGGTGGATATGTTTATTCTTGTGTTGAAGCAACAAATTTTAACTCTCTCCGCCGGCAAGCAAACACTCATTTAGCTTTGAATGTTTCCAACAAGAAAATAAACAAACATAAGCACAGGCTGACACTTGCATTTACAAGTACAGGGTGACTGAAGAAAAGTGCTACCAAGAAATGTGTAGCTAGTTTTTGGGGTAGTAAACAATTTTTTGTTTTCTTTGTTTTTACTTACAGTAAGACATTTTTATTTAATTAACATCAACAATTAGAATGAAGTGGGAAATAATTGTGGTGGGTGAAGCTTTTAGGCTTTGGAGGCGTTAACTTACATTCAAACGCGAAAATTCAATACCCTTTTGCGTGCACATCTCTGAGCTTGTGGATAATAATGAAGCTGATAAAGGATTTTACCTTGCATGATCGACAGTTCTTCAAATATCTTACCATCACTCGTACGCAAAAGGGTATTGCTGCTGTAAAGGTTGACATACAAGTTAACCTAAGCCTTTGAAAAATAGGTGTATCTGCTCAAATAGGTATTAGCAAGCAGTCCCTCCTCGTACTGCTCTTGAAGCCAGGAACGCCATCAAGTATACCAGGCCCCTGCGGTCGGCAGAAGGTTTTGGAACGGCTTAGAAACAATAGAATACAACTGTACACGGAACGCGAGGCGGGACTATCCCCGTACCGGTATGGACTCCGAAAGCAAAGGTCTACTGCAGCGGCAATACAAAACGTAGTCTCAATTGCTACAGACACGATCGCAGGCGAGCAATGGAGAGACGGTGATAAACAATACTGTGCAGTCATGACCTTGGATGTGATAAATGCGTTCAACTCAACAGACTAGAAGTACCTTCTTAGTGCAGTTAAAAAGCTAGCTGTCCCAGCCCACATTTACAATATTGTCAGAAGCTATCCGAGCAATCGAGTTTTGGAATATGACACATCAAATGGAATGAAGAAGTATGAGGTTACAGCAGGTTTGCCGCAGAGCTCAGGTTCCACGCTATGGAATATTATGTGCAACGAAGCATTTCGCTTCCCATTTCCCACATGTGTATGTACACATCATTGGCTATGCGGATGACATAACTCTGGTATTTGTATGTTTATCCATCGCAGCGGCGTAAATGCAAGCGGTCCTCATAAGTACCCGTAAGTAACCAGACATGGGCTCTTTCAGCATAAGCACAAGTAGGAAGTTAAATCGCCACGTCAGATAAAAAATCTGGATGTAATAATTGACGGCTGGCTCAGTTTTGGGTCACCTGCGAAATATATTTATTAAGCACAAAGCGTCAAGAATATACGGTAAGCTCTCTAGAATGCTTCCGAACGTAAGCGGGCCGACCAACATATCATATTGGCGGAAGAACGAGCAAGAGCGTACGTTCAAAAAGAGCAGAGCCACATAACATATCAGGGATTATATATAGATGAAGAGAGGGCTGCATCCTTACTAAAATGGCAAACAAACATTGGAAGATGGTTAAATCGAAGTTATGATGAGCCAAATTTCCAGATAACACAATTTCTGACAGAGAGTCGCTTTTATGTCCAGTATGCCATTAAGAATAAGATGCAAGGCATGTGCTATTCGTATACCAATGATTTACGACTAGAAGACGTGATTTAGCCGCGCTATCAGAAGACTCGATAACACCAGGAAACATAGTCAACAACATGATGATGACTTTAAAGGATGCGTGGGACAAGATGTCGTCAGCAATCAGTGATGAAGCACGCAGACGTGCACGAGGTTAACCGCAACTAAACAGACGATTCTTAACAAAAAACATCTAAGTCGATCAGAGACAAGTATTGTGGGAGGGGTGAACGCCCAACTGGGGTGGTTTTCTTATGTAATAGTCAAAATTGTGGAAAGATTAAAGTGCATGCATCTCTTGACAGCCTACATGATAACAGTAACTGACGTGGAGCCTAGTGCGCAAACACTCTCAACCATTTACTTAACGGTAGTACAGGTTGACGGTGGGAGGTACAGTGCGAGTTAAAGATCCACACTGACAGGGGTGCAGGCTTCCGATGCTTCCTCCTCGCAAAAACAAAAAACACAGCCATCGCTACAAAAAATTCGGCTAATATGGCTTAAATTTTTATAACCATTAAACTTATATTGTAAGCAAAATAAGACATGTAGCCTCAATGATTCGCTCAGAAATACACCAGCGAGTTTTTCGAATTTTGAAAAGGACAAAAACATGCTCAGTTCTATTTCATCATCTAAATTCAACAAGCACCTTACTCAAGTCATAGTATAGTGGGAATAAATTTCATCAAACTGCGTGATGAAATCTACACATAAAAAGAAGAACAAAAAAAAAAAAGATTTGTGTAAGCATGTTGGCTCTTTCCGCTAGAATGGCTTAGAATTTCAACCAGTTTGAGGAGAAATAAATCCATTACTTTTGCGTGAAAGTTTTGCCCAAATGGCTTAAAACTGTTTTATGGTCGATTTTTAGCTCTTGTGGTTTTATGGACATTTTCTTTAACATGAAATATGACTGAACGGAATGGACGAAACCGAAATTGCACACAATTACCTGTTACAATATAGACACCACAAACACCATTCACAATTTCTGTGGCCTGGCTTGCATTTTCGCAATTTCGTCTTTATCAAAGAAAAACTGTAAAATGTACCGAATTTTCTCTTTGTTGACTTCCATTGTTAACACTCTGTAACTCACCACTGAACGAAACAAACAAAAAACAGCAAACGATTTTTTTTTTAATGTAAAATGTCACCTTGACAAAGAGATCTTAGATCGATACTTTACGAGATATCGATCACTACAGCCATCTACCGAGAAAATAATGGATTGCTTTCTCCGCAAACTAATACTTTGAGTACTTAATAGCATAGCAGTGCATGCTGGAAGCTTCTTAGTGTATTCAATAAACTTGAAAACCTTCAAAAACTTTTAACAAACTTTAATTAAATAATTTTCCAAAACTCGCCGGGTTTTTTTGCAATCACACTGGCAGTGTTTTTAAAAGAATTCTCCCCATCAGTGCCAAGCCGAAGGAGAATTCCTTCAACTTTTCCAAAACAGTCAATTCTACGTTACCGAAACGATCCGAATTTATTTCCGGTCAAGAATTGTCACTTCAGCAGCATTCCACAAGCATTTATGTGGAAGATTTATGCTGCTACAAGAACAACATAGTTCCTTCACAAGCTATGTGGTGGCTGCAAGATGCGGCAAGTTCACATATAACCAGGTCTCTTATGTCTGACAAAATTACCTTAAGGAACTGGAAGTTTCATTAACGCTCCCTTAGCATCTAATTTTTGCTTCTTTGATTTTTCCTAATAAGAAAAAAAAAATAAGTCTTTAGCTTTTATTAATTTTGAAGGAGTCGATTTGAATATCCGGTTAGTGAAAAATAATTTTTTGATTAGATGATGCGCATACGCCCCTCAGCGTGGATGTCATTTATATTACTTCATCTTTTTGGCATTTAAATTATATCTTAAAAAAAGTAAAAAGTAAAATAAAATTTCTTTAAAATTGCATTAAAAAAAGTAACTGAATTGCCTCAAAATTCGTTTGAGTTTCTCATCGTAACACAATTCATCATACAACACCCTGTATGTATTTGTCTTGCCACTACGCTACACCACACCAACCATCTGATTGCCCGCAAGTGACTGACGGCTTGACTAAATGTCTGACAAACTGTCTAACAAATGTGTTGGTAAATCAGGGAAATAATATTTAACTCTGTAAGCATTTCTCATTCTGCACTTCTACATGCACATTCTAGTTTTTGAATGCACCCAACACTACGATTAATACGAATGTAACAGCAGATTCGCAATGCCTTGGAACTAAGAAGTACCCAACCATTTACTACCCTGCTCACAGGAACAAAGCTCACTCAAAGCCAGCCACACACACATCTGCTCAAATACTCGTATGGGCATATGCTTGCTAGGATATATCAACTTATGCTCGTATGTGTGATTATATTAATTAGTTTTTTCTATTATTCTTTTTTTTCTCTATTTCCTTATTTCCTTTCTAAAGAGCCTGAATTTATGTTAAATAATAAATTTACTATTTGCCTTTTAGCTTCATTATTAAAAACGTGACAATGGATGAGCTTTCGGGTTTTGCACAAAGGCGTCTCAGGTATGTAACTATAACAAATAAAGGACTAGCGATGTGAAAAGCTACATTTTGATATGCAGATATACTAAAGTACATTAATAACTCGCACTAGTTGGGTTCATTAAGTCTCAACTTTTTCGTTTAGTCACAAATTTAATTTGTATGCATAAATTAATGAGTAAAATAGCAAAAGTTTTATGGCCACAGACAAAATTGCAATTAGTGTTCTTACATTACAAATTTGTGGCTCAACAAATATGTGTGAAATTACTTGTATGACCGATATATTTGTATAAAAATTAGGGTGGTCCATTAGAAGGTATCACCCTCCTTCTTCACCCCTTTTCGGTTTTTGAAGTGAAACTTCTTAGGCGTCGATGGACGAGCGAGAATGGAGAGTAAAATTTCAAGGCCATGCAACGTTTTGGGCATTTTCGTTCCGCGAGAGAGAAAAAAGATTTAACGCAGAGGAAAAGGAGAGAGAGAGCTATACCTTATATATATCTTAGATGCACTTTAGGCTATTTTTCCTGAGTTTTTCCTTGTGGTTGCTAATTTCTAGTGAGAAATAACACTGCCTACTTTTTGGTGCTTGTTCGTTGATGCAAACTTGTAGGAAATATAATATATATTTGGTGCCTACTTTTTGGCGTTATATTTCCTTGGTGCCTACTGTTTCGAGCGTTTTTAGGCCCAATTTTTTCCCCGTTTTTTTCCCTCCCCCTCTTTTTGGCGCTTATTTCCGTTTCCTGGCTAGTGCTTGTGCGTACTATAAAGTGATATCCATTCCGGCGTCGGATTTATTGGTATTGCCTTTGCGGTAATTTGTGTCGTTGCTGCGGTCCTGGAATCGCTGCGTTTGTGCGGGTGGTAAACGCTCGGAGTAGTACGCGTTGTTGCCGCGGTTTGTGTCCGGTGTTTACCTACACCGGTCGAACCTTCTCCTTTTTTTGTAAATTTTGTCCATTTGTATTCTCTGCAAATGTTCTGAATTTGTTTAGATATATATTCTTTCTCTCTCTCTCATTCTCTCTCGGGTCTCCCCCTCTTTCTTTGTCTGCCTTGAAAGTTTGACTTCTGTTATGTGTACTACGCTACACGTACTTTTTTTCTTTTTCCTCCTCTGTTTCTTCCTCTGTATTGCATCACAAGAGACAAATTTGATTCTTTGTTCAAGTGGGTTCTCGTTTTGGCAGCCATTTGCCAGCTAGGATGGCTCAATTTTTTTTTTAATCTGTTCGATTGTCAAAAACAAACGTATAATAGAAACCATTTTTTATAGTGACATTGAAAACCCACGAAAATTAAAAAAAAATTTTAAAAAATAAAAATCAAAAATATGTATCATTAGTCATCACTCGCTTTCCCCTTTTTCGGTTTTCTTTGATTTTTCGCCCTCTCTTTTTCCTCTGTATGGCATCACAATGGACGAATTTGCCACGGGTAGGGCAGCCATTTATCCTAACCTAGCCTAACCTAGGATAGCCCAAACATTGTTTTTTTTTTGTGAAAACTGTTCGATTGCCAAAAAACAAATTATAATTTAAACTATTTTTTATAGTGACATTGAAAATGCAACGAAATTTAAAAAATTATTAATCAAAAATATTTATCGCGTTTTTTCAGCATTTCTGTAGATGATTAAATAATATAAATTTGTATACCAAATTAATGGAAAGTGGAATCTTTCCCATGCGAATTCAACAGTCATTTGCAAGGCTTTGGCGACACGAATGAATGTTAAATAACAAAAAATACAAAATAAAAAAACAAAACAAAAACTACAAAAAAAAAAAATTGAAATTAAAAAAGTGCCTAATTTTTTGGTCATAGAAAATATCTAGGCGGCTGCATTTTTTTTATAATAAAAAAAAATTGTAATTCAATGCATCACAAAACCCTCATAAATCAAATCTCCGAAAGTTGTACAAAATTCATAAAAGTTAACAAATTTGAAAAAATTACAATGAAGACTTTCAACTACTTAGTCAGAAGTTATCCATGGTAAGGAGTCTTACAGTCCATTAAATTTTATTATGTACAATAAAGCGTGCGTTCGTTTTATGTGACTACAAAATATCGCTGATTTTTTTTATATTCTTTTTTTTAATTTTTTTTTTTATCATATCAAGCACATCAACAGAAGTCTGGAAAAATTTCACATTCGCAGCTCATTTTCACCTCATTTTATTGCCGAAAAACAGTTACTGTCCACATTACTGTGGATTTTTTTTCCTTCTTCCATTCCTTTCGGGAGCATAGGGCCTCGACAAGACTCAGTCTTGCGTTGGTTTCGTTAATCTGTTTATGATTTCTGACAGGGTAGGTGATTAGCCTGCCGCTACAACTAAGGATAATCACTCAGAATTTAGCTAATTTTTATCCGATTTACTCTTTTTTTTTTTTGGTGTTTTGAGTTTGAATGGTAAAAGCAGACCTCTCCCTCATCACTCATTTGGTTGAAATAAAAGCAGGTTAGGCAAATCAAAGTATTTAGGATTTTATATTTATTTTTTATTTTTTCAACTCACAATATTGCTTTCCATTTAAGATGTCTTTTTAAATCATTGTTTTTAATGTAAATTTAATTACAGTTTTGGATGCGCTTTTTAGTGGATTAAAGTGAATGTTAGTATAGGTATTTGTGTGAGTTTTAAGATCTCGTTTATGGTTAACACTTTCGTAAGCAATTTCTAAAAAGTACAACAGTTAAAATCTTTACTATCCAGGCACTGAAAGCACTTTTACAGAGACTTTTTGACATTAGAACGCTAAGTCTTTTATTTATAAAAAGGTGGGTCTCCTTTAATTAAAAATTAAAAAAATTTCGAAAACTCAAATTCAAGGATTTTCCTAAAAAATATCATAAGTTGCTTTTATTCATAGAAAGCTGTCTTCTGAAATTCGAAACCCAATAAGCTAATTTTATTTATAAAAATATGAGTTTTTTAATTCAAAGTTCCAAAAATTTCTAAAATAGGACCACGAATTATTTTTATTTATAAAATGCTCTGCTTTTTTCAAATTTGAAATTAAAAATTTTGAATAAGAGCTCCATAATTGAATTCCATTTATGAAAAAAGAAAAATTTTCAATTAAAAATTCTAAAATTTCAAAAATTGGACCAAAAATTATTTTTATTTATTTCAAAAGCTGTTTCCCAAATGTGAATTCCAAATTCAAAAATTTTCCAAAAAATAATTATAAGTCGCTTTTCTTATAGAAAGTTCGAAACCCAATAAGTTCAGTTTATTTATAAAAATATGGGGTTTTTAATTAAAAATTTGCACAATAGGACCGTAAGTTATTTTTATTCATAAAAGCTGTGTTTTCCAAAATTCGAATTTCAAATTCAAAAATTTTCCAAAAGAGAATCATAAGTTGCTTTTATTTATAAAAAGGTCATTTTATCAAATTCAAAATTCATAAACTGTTAAAAATAACGCCAACTAACTAAAAATTTAAAAAAATTCCAAAATAGAACCATAAATTATTTTTATTTAGAGGTTTTTTATTTATAAAAGGTCGTTTTTTTCGTTTCCAAATAGGCCCATAAAGTATTTTTATCTATGTAAAGACTGGTTTTCTAATTAATTTTATCTATAAAAAATGTGGGTTTTTAAATTAAAATTTCTTTTAAAATAAGTGATTTTTATTTACAAAAGTGAAAGTTTTTTTAGAACTAATTTCTTTACGAAGAAACATAGGCTCCCTATAACCTGCCCGCTAATTTTTAAGGGTGTGGAGATTCCTTTGAGAGAGAATGTCAAATACTTAGGACTCATATTAGACAGGAAACTCACGTGGAAACCTAATATTGAGCAAAGAGTAAAAAGGGCCAACGTTGCATTTTATACTAGCAAAAAAGCAGTCGGTATTAAATGGGTACTAACACCTCATATTATACATTGGCTCTATACTGCTGCTACCAATCTTAATATATGGAACGCTTGTATGGTGGGCATCTGCTCAAAAGGCGAGTTACGGTAAAATCAGAAGTAAGGTCCAAAGAACAGCTTTTTTATGCATCTCTGGCGCTGTAAGGACTACCCCAAACAAAGCGCCAGAAGTGCTAATCAATTTACCTGCACTAAATCTGGTAGGGAAACATGTGGCTGCCGCCTTGGCGCTCAGACACAAAAGTATGGCGCTATGGAAAAACCGGTGATTTGGCCACGCTTCTATTGTGCACTCTCGAATAATCACAAACAAGAAATAGACTACTCTATTCCTAGACTCACCTTCGACAGGATCTTCAAAACGAGTATACCGTCAAGAAGGGACTGGCAGACACTGAGGCCATGGAGAAGGGAGAAATTAAGTTTTTATACAGACGATAAGGTTGGCTATGGAGTTTTTTCCAAGGAATTAGGACTGGAACTATCCGTTCGACTACCAGACTACTGCAGCGTTTATCAAGCAGAGGTTCTAGCTACGCGTGCCGTATCAAAAATGACTATAAATATATTCTCGGATAGCCAGGCAGCCATTAAATCAATGAATGCGGCTATACTAAGATCGAAGCGTGCACAGGAATGCCGGGCAGCCCTAAATGATATTAGTGTCGTATTGAGGCATCAACTTTATTTGGGTTGAGATATTGAGGAAAACTGTAAAGCTGATGAGCTAGCCAGAAAAGGTACTGCTCTACAACTACTCAGTGATAAAAGTATCAATGAGATACCTATGGCCATAAGTAAACTAATAATAGAAAACAAAATTATCCAAGAGGCCAATAGCTCATGGGGAAATGAAGATACATGCGTAACAGCTAGGCTACTATGGCCTCAAATAAACAAGAAAAATACAAAGGGATTGCTTAGACTCTCAAGAGATGATATCTCGAAGGTCGCGGCTTGTGTCACCGGCCACTGGCTATTTGGCCGACATTCCTCGAGACTAGGAGTTTTCTCCCTTGAATATTGCAGAAGTTGCAGAGATGAGGAAGAGGCAGAAACAGTTGAGCACTTCCTTTGCAATTGTCCAGCCCTAGCCAAAATCAGAGCAGGTTGTCTAGGCAAATTTTTTTTCAATTCTCTTACAGAGCTGTCTGGCGTGGGATTGGGATCAATTCTACGTTTCATAAGAGCCACAAAATGGTTCCACGAATGGGGTTCCCGTGCAGCACAGTGGTATCACAACGGAGCTGTAAGGTCTAAGTGAGTTGGTTGTGCAGACCGACTACCACCATAAGCTAACCTAACCTAGAGCCATGAACTTACAAAAATTTCGATTTTTCTAATTCGAAATTCAAATAGAAAAGTTTTCCAGAAAAGAGTGGAATAAGTTTTTTATTTATGGGAAGGAGTGTTTTAGAAATTCAAAGACAAATATTTTCCAAATAAGGGAGAGAATTTAAATTGCAGTAACTTTAGTTTTGTTTAAAAAACATAACTGGTACTTTTTTTAATAAACGGCTACGTCTAAAAAAGCCGTTGTTCTATAAATTTACAGTAAAGTGAATAGCTGCAATTTTTATTTAGCTAAAAGGAAATCAGAAATGACAATTTAATTCAATTTGGGCTCAGCCGTATTATACTATGGATGAAGGGTTTAAAAAATATTTTTTTTTATTTAAAAACTCGAAAAATTAAAAAAAAAAATTAAAAAAAAAAATTAAAAAAAAATCATAAAAACCAAAGCAAAAGCTGTTCCAAATACTCGCCGATTTCAACGGTGACATTTTTCAAATCTTCCCTAATTCAGCATAGCACAAATATCCGGTGAGCCATAAGCCTCCAACTGCATGCTGCGTCAAAATCGCTTAAATTCTAGAACAAAAGCAGATGATAACAACGCAGCTATCCGATATCCGATTAGTTTCAATTATGCAATGCCACAATTTTTAATGCCGCTCTTTCGGTATTTATTTGTTTGCCAGTTGGCCGTGCAAAATACAAAAACTCCACGCATTTCTAAATTTGTTTTATTCATTTAACTTTTTTTTATTTTATTTAATTTTATTTTATTTCATTTTATTTTATTTTATTTTATTTTATTTTATTTTATTTTATTTTATTTTATTTTATTTTATTTTATTTTATTTTATTTTATTTTATTTTATTTTATTTTATTTTATTTTATTTTATTTTATTTTATTTTATTTTATTTTATTTTATTTTATTTTATTTTATTATTTTTATTTTTTTAGTTTTTTTTTGTTGTTTTTTGTTGTTTTTTGTTTTTTTTTGCAAATTTTTTACACGCTTTATTTGGTATTTATTTGGCTTTATTTCTTTTCCCTCTTTTCTCTGGTATCTGCAATAACAAAAGTGGCCTTAGTTGTTGTTATTTAGTTTTATATTTAATTTAAAATTTTTTTGCTTGCGCACAAACTTTTACATTACAGAAGTTGCGCCAAAAGGCAAGCGACAGCTTATGCAACTACAACAACAGCATTTGCGGAAAAAATTGAAACTTTCTCTTTTCTGTCGCTATAAGCGCATTTTGTGCGTTTTTCATTGTTGTTTTTGCATATGCACTACTCCTGCCATACTTTGCATTTCTGTTAATCTTTTTTTTTTTTGTTTTTAAAATATTTTTACTAAGTTTTTTCTACTTCACACTTTGTTCTTATTTATTACTATTTTTCATTCCGCTTGCTTGCGTTGCTGTTGACAACTTTTAATCCCTTTTTATTGCGCGACCGCATAATTTATACGAATGCATATTTATTACACCTTCCTTTGTAGTTTTTCGCATAGTTGGCTGCATGTATATATATATATGTGTGTGTGTGTATGTGGGTGCGTAGATGTGTTGTTTTATTAATGCCTTTGTGCTCATTCAATTTGTTCGCATTTTATTTATTTGCGCAGTGTTCTAATTAATTTTAATTTTTTTTGTTCTTTCTTGGTTGTTTTTTGTTTTTTCATAAGTATTTACATTTTCTCCCCATCGACACGTAATCGCAGTCGTTATTTATATTTGCAATTTGTTTCAAAAATTACAATCAATTAATTCAGTCACAATGTCATTAAATATAATCACAGCTTTTTTTTGTTGGCTTTTAACCAAATTTTAATTACTGCATATTTATTTTATTAAAGCAGCCATTGGCACAGTTAATGGATTTGAAAATTAACGTTGTATTTTAAGTGAATTTTTATTCGCAATATTTCACAAAAAAAAAAAAAAACAAATCAGGGACTTAAAATTTTTCCGTAAAGCGAGTACAAATAATTGTGCGTCTTTATGAATAAAATATCAGAATAAGCGATTACCGTTGGCGGTTTTGAAGCAGCTTATCAGCCTACCATGCTTGAGTAGACCAGCCTCTCACAGTTGCCATCGCTGATAAATAGCGCAAGAGATGAGATATCTGAGTACGAAGGTGGGTGCGCAAGTGGAAAGGAAAGGTTATTAAATAAGTTAGCTTAAAGGGGCCCGTGAAGAAATTCGGAGTACCTTCACAACCTGTGCATATGTCGACTATATTCTTTCAAAAAAAAGCAACGAAATGATAATTTAAACAAGAGTTCAAAGAGCTTATAAAAGTAAAAAAATACAGGGTTTGATTGAAAAGTAATGAGCCTTCCCGCGCGGAGCGTCTGCCAAGCGATCAACCGAATCGGCTGGTGGGGGAAAATGATCGTTGGACCTTCCCCTTTCACTAGAAACTGGTCCCAGTTCGCTGGCAACAGCGGTGCAGTCAACATCGCTCCGCGCGTGAAAGCTGTTTTAAAAGTGTGTTAGGATTTTGCAGTGGCGAAAATGCAACGATCGTTGAAGCAACGTTACTCGATAAAATTTTGCGTAAAGCTAAACAGTTTGTACCTCCAGGAAGCACTGTAAACGCGGCATTTTACAAAGAAGTGCTCCTGTGGCTGAAAAACCGCGTCGCCCGGGTTCGGCCCGACCTCGTCAACAATTGGACCCTTCATCACGACAATGCGCCGGCTCACACCGCCTTCCTCTGCACCTCTGCATTGGCCAAGATGGGGGTTCTGGGGATCACAAAAAACTGTGACAGCCGAATTGAACGCGATTCCGGTGGATGAGTTTAAAAAATGTTTCCTGCAGTGGAAGGACCGCTACCAGCGGTGTATTGACGCTCAAGGGTCCTACCATATTTTGAAGAATATTAGTTGTATAACCGAAAAGGTTTAATAAAACTGCTTAAAAAAATAAGGCTCATTACTTTTCAATCAAATCCCGTATGCCAGGAAATGTTGCGAATATTTTTTTTTTTTGTTTATTTATTTACATGAAAACTAATTATGAATAATTAATCCACTAAAGATAAGCGCTGGCTCCTAGGTCCTACGGCTCATAAGTGTACCCTATGATCAGAAAGTACCGTGAAGGAGATGTTGACTGTTTTCTTCGATAACGCGCCATCGCACCGAGCCCAAATTGTGCTGGATTATTTGACCAAACACCCATTTTTTTTTTTTTAATTATATGAAAATTAAAAAACAGGCAAATATATAAAAAAAACTAGACATGCACAAAGTCTTAAACTATTTTTTGTGGAATGAACTAAATTTTTTTATAATAATAAAAAATAGGTATATTTATTATTTGAAACTTTTATGAAATTTTTTCGAATTGTTATAAATATTGTACAAGATCTCAAACGATACTCGCAAAAACCAAGCCTATGAAAGTTATGGTACATAACACTGCAAACTTCACCATAAACCGATATTCGAAATACCTTTGTAAACCGCTCATGCACATATTCTGGCCAAATACAATTCAAAAAACCGCGCGCTGGCAAGCCACAAAGCAAAAAACGATTGAAATTAAAATCACTAAACGTAAGTGAACTGGCTTGGTCACTCCTTACGGTGATCAAACAACGACATCACCAGAAATGCAGTTGAGTGGAACCCGCAGGGCAACCGCCGCAGAGGAAGACCGTCAAACACATAGAGACGGATGATAGAGATGGAGATGGAGAAGACTAATAAAACATGGAACAAAATTAAATTACTGGCGCAAAATCGGGAGCAGTGGAAACAATTTGTTGAGGCCCTATGTTTCATATAGGAATAAAAGGATCAAATATACATATATCCCTCTGTTGATAGTATCTTTTACCCTTTTCCCTAAAAGACACAAAAAATACCCATCTGCTGCAAAAGTTAGAGGGTTCAAATGTTCCACAAAAATATTCCCCGTTATTTTTTACGAGGATCTGCTGAACATATGATATCTGTAAAATGCACAAACTCAAAGCTGAGTATCGAAAATAAAATCTTAATTTACAATCAGATTCTTAAACCAGTATGGACCTAAAGCGGGCAGATGTGGGTAAGCACAGCGAAAAGTAAAGTTGAGATTTGTATCATCTCTTGCTGTTGTTGTTTTTGTACCAGCATAAACATTCTCCATACATATGGGGAATGCTTCTGAATTGACTGTCCTTGCCCTAATATAAGTCTGGGTCGATCCGGTAACCTAGAACGGACTATTGTGGGAATGCCGAAATGTTGTTACAGCACCTTGGTTTGTTCGGAATGACGAAATGTACAGATATCTGAACACAGTCAACGGCTCAATAAATCATTTCGCTGCTCAGCTGACTAAATACAAGAGCCTACGAATTTTTAAGCTGAAGCTTTGCTACGAAGCAGTAAACACAAAAAGGTTGAAAAGGAATGAAGCTTTGCTATGAAGCAATAAACACAAAAAGGTTGATAAGGAACAAACCACTGCACGGCCTTTTTTGTTTTGGGTGCTCGCCCAACAGAAAGTAAGTTATGGTACAATCCAAACGAGTAGCTCTTCAAACTACGATAAAATCCTGCCAGTATAACGCAAATCTTACAGGCAGGGCTGCTGAAGTTCTTCGGCCGCTTTGGAGGGTGATTGTTCTCTGACTACGGTTTCCATCCAACGAGAGGTCGCAGCAAAGGCAGTGCTTGATTATTGAATGAATTAAAATGTCATTCAATGTATGCATATATACTGCCTTACTACTATGTGCTACTGCCTTACTTGTCTATATTTCTGCAACCGATCAGTGGGTTTGAAGAAATGACTTCGGACAAGATAAGAAGACTGCGTGGCCTTCAGCAGATTTCTGCTGGCATTCGAAGCGAATCGCTTGGCTGGATATGCAAAATTAGATATATAAGCTGTTCGGAGAGTAAACTTATTTTTTAATCAAACTGGTGGGTTGTTTAAATACTTTTGGAATCGAAACATTGAAAAAAAATACAATTTGCAAATATGAACTCAACATCGAGCAAAACAACACAATATTTCACGCATCAGCAAATCGAGAATTTCAGATTTTTTAACACTCAAAGTTTCAAAATTTATAACTGTTTATTGGAAAGCTAATATTTTATGCATGAATATTTGTAAAAGGTAGCATTGCTGAAAAAGTCTGAATCCTTTTTTTTCTAGAAATGTTACTGAAAACTTCAGTGCATCCAACGTTGAGCTAAAGCGCCAGAGCCATAGTTTATGTTTGTTTTGTATGATATTTATAAATTTTATTCTAAACACAACTTTTATGTATATATCCTGGTTGGAAAAACTGACTAACTTTCTTTACTGATGGCTCCAAGTTAGACGATAATGTTGGCTTTGGTGTCTACTGTAAGAAGCCAAAAGTAAGCGTTTCGGCTCGTCTTTCTAATCACTGTAGCGTATTTCAGGCTAAAATTCTAGCCATTTATGGGGTAATGAGTGCCTGGTTAGGCAAAAATGTTACAATTTTTAAAGAAGCTTACATTTACTCCGATGGCCAAGCGCCGATTAATAATCCCTTGGAGGGGTTTTTACTAATTCCTTCATTGCTCGGGCGTCTCTTAACGAGATTTCAGAATATTTCTGCAACCATTTGATATGCGTGCCAGGGCATAGTTATAGGGAGTTGTAAGGCAGACAAATTATCGAGAAATGGCACTACCGTTCGCTCCCATCTCTTAGTATGCGTGGTGGAAGTAGCTATGCCACTTTAACCAACACGAGATGAGCTGGTAGTCTGGCATGTAATGCTATAAAAAGAATTTAACCAAAATGGGTCGTCAGGCGCTCGAAGGCGCTACTTAATCGGTCAAGGAAAAACCACTCTATGTTAGTTGCTTTCATCACCGGCCATTGTCTACTTGGTCGATATGCTCAAAGATTGAACGTAACGAGGAAGAATCTGTCATACTTCTTATCTGTTACTACCCCGCGTGGCATTCCACTAGGCTTAGATACTTTGGCTCATCGTTCAAGAATGATACTGATAACCTTAGCCAAACCAAGGGGTTTGCACTTAAAACAAAGTGGCTTAACGAGGAGTAGTCGATAAACTGGATGGCAATGGAAACGCAAAGGTCTAAGAGAGTTGATTTAGAGACCGACTTCCACTTCTACCTATCTACCTACCTACTTTTGTATAAGTACATATGTATGTACCGTCGAGCGTAGGCATGGAAACGCTTTTCATAAAAACAACGTGCAATTCAGAGAAGCTGTTAGACCACACCTTGTTTATGATAATATCAAGATGCCTGCAATCAGTTGAAACGGCATCTCGGGCTCCAAAACGATAAAATTTTTGTTCAGCTCTTCTTCATCTCAAGGCTTGGAGCTTTTCCAAAGTCAGTCGTGCGGTAAGCTCTATTAGAAAGTCACTGCTGCTTAAATGATTTAAATGGTTTGTATCACCATTGAGCGCATCGAGCCACCCGATACCAAAGTAATGTTAGTGACACCTAAACAAAGTCGGTCAGGCAGTACAGCGGCAACAGAAAAACTTCAGCTTCTTATAAAAACAATTTGCCAGCGAAAGGTGGCATAAAGTGTCACGAAAACGTAAAACCGCATGCTGATAACCCTCAACAAAGTTCAATGCAAGCGAATAGGTTTGTTAATTTTTTATATTTTTATTTATTTATTTATTTTTATTTTTATATTTTTTTATTTATTTATTTTTAATTATTTTTTTTTTAATTTTTTTTTTTTTATTTATTTATTTATTTTTTTATTTATTTTTTTTTACTCTCAGCCATTCAAACTTTCCTGCCTTCAAACACTCGCACACTTTTACATTCCGTGTACTTATTTTTCATTTTTGTTCCTTATGTTGCAACCCATTAGCGCAATTCCTCACTTGTCAATTGTGCACTTAGCAATGCAATAGTAGCCAGCTGACAATTGACATTTAGTTGCAACATTAAGTGGTGGTACCGAAGTGCCACACAGCAGCAAAACAGCGACTTTGGCCACCCACAACACAAATGAAAATAAGAATTAAATAAAAAAGTAGTGCAATCCCTACGGCCACCCAGAAACACTTTCTAGCCCACACTCCGTGCTGAACGTCACTCAACCAGCCCGGCAGGCATGTAGCTCGTTGTGACGTCACGTGCCCGCGTTCCATTGGTAAATGTCAATCAAAATCAATCACAATTTGAAATATCTATTATTCGGAAATATGGATTTATGTGTACATTCGCTCGCTTGGGCTTCAGCTTGGGTGGTCTGTGTTGAGTGGAATGAGTGACGTGAGTGGTGCGAGTATTGCGAGTATTGTGAGATGTGAGCAATGAGCGGTGAGCGGTTAGCGGTGGTAATGAAGGAATAATACACAGTAGTGATGTAAATGAACTGGGTAATTATTACAATATTTATTATGATGAGAATAATAATGACGTTGCTGGATGGAGGAGGAAAATTTGAGACTGGAGTTGATGTTAAAGTGATTCAGATTTTATTTTTTTACTTTTTGTTAATGAAAGCCTAGTTTGCTGAATATTTACTGCTTCTTTACATTTAGTTTGTTTTAATTTTTTGCTTGTTTTTGTGTTCAGTTTATTAAAGGAAATTAGAAAAAAAGAAAATTAAAAAAAATAAAAAACAAATTTATTTTGTGCTAGTTGAAGTTGTTGGCACAAACTTGATGCTGCTCTGCATGCCATTAACCGCAAAATCACACGTTTTCAGTGCACAAGTGGTCGGTCGCCAATAAGACGACGCGAAGTGCACACACACACACACAGAGGACGGCACAAGCATATAAGAACTTGAATAACTAGCGGGGATGAATAATGAAGCACTTTGAGAGCTTCATATTTTTCTCTGAAGTGGTATTTTTAATGAAACTAAGTTTATTAGTATGAGAAAATTATTTCAGGATATTTTCGCAAAAAGACATTCGTAATTTAATCCCATGTTTTATTGGTTTTTATATGGCAAATTTTTTTCTTCATACATTTTTTTATTTATTTATTATAAAAAAAAATGATAAAAAAACTTTATTAGAAAAATTTTATTAAAAAAGTGTTGTAAAAAATGTAATTTAAAAAATGTTGTTACTACAACTTATTGTTATTGCGAATTACTGTTATTTATATTATTGCTACTATAGGTTATAGCAGAGTAGACCTTAGTGGAGGTAGCAGTACATTATGGTCGGTTAACTATGAGTTATTAAAATAATATTTATTTAGTCAAAACATTTATCAGCGGAATTTCTTACCTTTATATGATTTTTAGCTTTTCCTTTCGCTAGAAGTTTTAAGTTTTTTCACTTAATTTTTTTTGTTTTTTTTTTTGCTGTTGTGTTAGTTAATACTTAATTATTTAATTTATAAAACTTTTTTCAATATTTTTTTTTAATTTTCCTTTCGCCAAAAGTTTTTAACTTTTTTCACTTCCTTTTTTTCAATTTTCTTTTGTTGTTTTTGTAATTAAATATTTCATTTACAAAATTTCTTTTTACTATTATATTTTTATATAATTTTTTACTTTTCCTTTCGCTAAAAGTTGTAAATTTTTAACACTAAAATCTTTTTTCTTTAGTGTCCAAGTAATAAAATTACGTTTATTTATTTATAACATTTTTTTTTATTTTGTTTTTAATTTCTTTTTTGAATTTCTTCTAAATATTTCTTTCCAGGTTTTTCTTAAATTTTTTTTAAATTTCTTTTTAATATTTCTTTCTTGTTTTTTCTTAATTTTTTTTCTAGCCTTTACATGATTTTTGCTCTTGTTTCCGTTCAAAGTTTCTCGAATTTTTTGTTAAATAAATAATTTTTTATGTTGTAAAACTTTCTTTTATCGCAAACTTTTCAGATCTATTTAACATTTTACAGAACACATTTTAGCACATTTTTAATTTTTATTATTATTATTTTTTTTTGTTTTTTTTTTTATTGTTTTTTTTTTTGTTTTGCTTTCACTACTGACAAAATCTCTTAACTTAGTTTACCGAAAAATTTGGAAAATTATTTTACTTTGTTTTTAGATCTGCCGTAATAAAATCCGTGATTTGATGCCAAATGAAGTTCGAATTTTTTCTTGTTGTAATTTTTATGCTTCTCCGCTTTTTGATTAAGCCCTTAGTAGTCCTTTTAACTTCTTTGTTTCTTGTTGTTATTTTTTTTTTTTTTTTGTTCTGCTTTTTCCCCTCTACACGTGAGTGTATTTTTCTTTAAAGTCTTATTTTTTTATAATTCTTCGGGTAAGCGGCTTCTTTTACTTTAAAAGTTTCAGCTTACTTCAAATTTGAATCCATTATTCCTTACCCCTAGAGAATTTTTTTTCTAATTTGATTACTTTTTAGCTCGCTTTTTTACTCCTCAGCGGCTTTTGATACTTCACTAATTTTTTATTTCAAAACTTAATCCTTGCCGGCTATTAATACTTCATTTATTTTTTATTTCAAAATTTAATCCATTCTTATGCACGGAAAGTAAATTTTTAAAATATTTGTTTTTCCTATTTGTTTTTTTTTTTACTACAGCTTCTTAGGTCCTTGTTTTAACGCTTTGCAGTTTAATTACTTAATTACTTTTTTTCACCCTCTCGATATATTTTCACTCCACTTGAAGAAATTGCTTTATTTCGCATTGATTTTTGCATTTATTTATTTTTAACCTCTCCTATCATCTGCCACAAGCGATTATTGTTGTTTACCTCTGGTTAAAGGACTCGCTGTCACTGTGCCGCCCACATGATTCGCGTAAATTTTTCAACGCACAATCACTTGCGTTATTCATTTTCCGCACTGACACAAATCGAGCTTCGTCTACCTTTGCACATTCACACTGTTTTTTTTGCTGCAATTCGTCCTACGCTTTCTATGCCGCCATCCCACACTGCTGGCTTGCCATTGTGCCTTTCTTTTGTTAATTTTTGTCAAACTTCTTCGCACTTGCAGCCATTTGGGCGTGTTTGCAGCACCGTTTCCACTGCAATTTGACCGCGGCACAGCTGATCGCACTGCGCTACTTCGTTGTCTCAATCAAAATTCACTTCACCCTAAGGACGTAAATGCCTACTTATTTGTGCTTTTCATATCACACACGTGAATTTTCAATCATATTTTCGCACGACAATTGCAAATTATGCAAAGCAAATAAACATCGTCATACACCAAACACACAGACACACTCACTCGCGTGTATTCATGCGTGTGTGTATATTTTTGGTTTTAAACACAAATTCCTTTCACCAGCTTTCACTCAGCTGTTGTAGCGAACGGCAAAACGACGCGACAGCGTAGTGTCATTTACGAAAGACGCTGTTAGACTAGTTTCCAAATCACGTCGTCGCCTATGCATTCATTTTTTCCTACCTTCATTTCCCCCACATTGGTTAACGCCGTATGCCGTGCTTTCCATGGTTGCCGCCGCCGTCGTCGCAGTTGCTGTCGCTTGACGCTTTCTACTCTAGCCAAAGTCATCGTTGACGACCTCTACTCGCCGCTTTTGCCACTGTATTCGTCGTAGCTCTCAATTCACTCTCTCGTTCGTTCGTTCGTTTGTTCGTTCAGCAAAATGGGTGTGCGTTCTAAGTGTTATACAGTTTACCCGGTCATAGCTGTAATAGCACAATGCCCTCTCGTGGTTAAGCTCTCCGGTCAACACCACAGTTTACCACAGTTGATGTCCTTTAGACATTCTGCGCACTCAGCAGTTCATTCTTACCCGCTCGCGTGCCTAAATAACCTCACTTTTTAGTGTAACCAAAGTCTGCAAATCAGCTGTTGGCCACTGTTATAACTTCAGCACAGGCACATGATTTCACACAGCCCTCTTCTCAGCGCTATAAATTGCGCTCAGTATAACACATCCTTGTTTATGTGCCGTCACTCTATGCGCTCATGCTTCAACTCGCTCACAATTCACTCATTTCATGGTTAAATACGTTGTTCGTGTTCCCAATTTTGGCCGTCGCTAGCATGCCGAATATTTCTTATGTCCGGTTTTTTATGACAGTTACGAATTATTTTGTTTTATTTTCTTTGGTCAATACGTCTTTAAGCTGCTTGCGGAGGATGTTATGGGTAGCATATAATGAATTTCGTATATCATGAAATTTCTGCCAAGTTATATCTGATATTTTATTAAACATCCTATTGATAAATTTTCTCCAGCAAAACGTTTGCCCCTCTTTCAAAATCATTATTTGCTGTGATAAGAAATTAACAAAAATTGGTCTTCCTAAAAGTTCTCCAACTCTTATGCGCTCTCTTCATTTCTTCTTCTTTTTCTAATTTATTATTCCATACATAACACAGTTGGTAATCTCACAACCCTGCAGTTGTACACATGAAAAACTTGTATAAGAGTAAATTTCCCCCGTTTTGCATTTAGAGTACGAAGAAATCTGGTTGATGTTAAATTTTGTACTCTCAAAGTAATGACCAACGATCTGAGGTTCATTTGCTTACTTGCTAGGTAAGGTTCGTTTACTCGAGCTCAGATATACCCTGAAAAATACCCGATTTTTAGAGTGTAAAATTGAAAACCGCGCTTATTTTGTCAATTTTTTTTATTTTTATTCCAGTACGGGACATACCTGTAGCTATAGTCATACTGATTGATAATTTGTTTGGTCTTTGCGTTTGGCATAATTATAGAAGAGCCAAAATGGACAACACCGTCCAGGTCCAATTTTTCGGGAGGGTCAACTTCAGCGTCATTTTTTAAATTATTAAAATTAAAAATTTTTTTTTTCATTTTTGTATGTAAAAGAAGTTAAATAAAAAGCCTAAAAAATGTAAAAATGGTTTTTGATTTTTTTATTAAAAAAAAAAATTCCTGAAAATACCCTAAATTTTCGACCTCAAGACCACCGGGACCCCTTAAGTCGCTGAAAAAACACTGTATGAGAAGTGAGTGGTTAAGGTGAACTGTCTATTCTTGCACCCGAAACTGTACTGATACCGAAATTTTGCTGAAATAATTTCGTTGTTGCATCAGCCTTACTTAGCTCTGCTTAGGGTAGTGTTCGCTAGAATTGGTGGCCGAATTCATTTAACGATAGACCCAATATTACAATCTAAATGTGTAGTAATTTAAAGCAAATAACGACAATTTGCATAAGGATTAGAATGAATAGGCAAGCTTAAATTATTAAGTTTTTTTCTTATGAAATTTTACCCTCCATCAATTCAGCCCGCAATTCAGCTACAGGTGACTTCTTCAACCTGACTAATCCTGTCATATATGCGGCATGGCAGTTTTACTTACTAGGTCAGATACCGCAAAAGAATTATTTTTAGTAATGCATAAATTGTTGTGACATGTTGGGAAAGCCTGAAAGGCGCGCTAATACTGAAGCAGCTTTGCCACGACTAGTTAGAAAATTCAACATCACTGGGAATAGAACTAAAAACGATTGCATGCTCTGCTCGCAAGGAAGGATGGCAGGAAGAAGACTTGAAATGAGATTTTATTACGAGGCTTGCCTCATAAATCAGGGATATATAAGAATATTGGCGAATATTGCGAAAGGTATCATACTTTAAAAAATGTAATACTAAATTGCATTGCATTCAATTAGCCTGATTATGTAAGTATATTTATAAGTGTTTACTAAAATATAAAATAAAAAATATTATATTTAATATTATATTCTATATTTGATTAAAAAATGTTTAGTACAAATAAACATTTCAGTATAAAAATTGCTTTAATCTGGCGGAAAATACACTTGAAAAGCCACCGGACCATTTAGATTTAATTTGAGCATTATATTTTTTTGAATAGCTAAGAGGCATACTCAACTTTTTTTAAATAATTTTAAGGAAAGTTTTCTTAACATTTCTTTTTAATGGTGTGAAGCAGTAAAGTCTTAGTGAACAATCGTATATTCAAAAATTTGCCAAGGAACCTGATTTAACTGTCACGGCTGTGTTCAAATTTTAGCGATGTGGAAATATCCCTTAAATTAAAACAAAAAAATAGTCGCAGCATTGAACTAACAAAAAAAAACAAAAAAACGTGGGTGTTCAAGTTAAAAAATATATTTTTTTCCCATAATTTTTAAAACCAAAGACACATTTAAAAAAATTAATTAAAAAATTATCAAAACTTAGCAAATGGCGGGCTGCTATTATTGTGGACACCGGTTAGAGGCAGGAAGCTACTATCCCGGGCCGTTTCTGTAATTTTTTATTTATTAGTCCATTATAGCCTAATTCTATCCAGATGCTTTGGCACTGTTCATAAAGCAATAGCTTTCCCTGTTATGACTACTTTGCTACATTTCGGCTTCCTTCAATTCTTCCTCTAATTTATTTAACTTCATTCCCTTTCCATTGTATTGATGAAGTCTTTACATTTCGTTCCATTTCACGTTAACATGTGCCAGCATTTCTTTTCAGTTCTTTAAAAACAACATTTTAACATCGCGAAGCATAAATCTAACACAAATTTATTCTCTGCATCTCCCAAATATGCGAAGCACTCAGTTGGTCTCATATTCACCACCGCTCAGACAAAATTTATTCCCTCTATGCGCGTGCATGCGCGGCTAAGCAAACTGTTATACTCTCCTTGTGGTGAAGAGTACTCGAACTCCATTGCCATAGAAGCACACACATACTTATGCAAATACAATAGGATTGAGCAGCCACGCACAGGACGCCAGCGAAGACAGACTTGTCGCCACTTTTCTGCATCCAGCGCTAATACCAGCACTACCAACAGCAGTGACATTCGTATCACCACTTAAGTAATTCACCACAATTAAATTTATTTTCCATCTTTCGGCTGGGTGCTGGGTTAAGGAAACAAAAAAAAAAAAAAAAAACAGAAAAAGATACCGCAAAATTATTATACTACGCTTCGGAAATGTAACCCAAGATTAGAAGTCAGGAGCGAGCAGTTGAGAATGAATCAGTAGTTGTTACAAATATGTAGCTATGTTTAAGCAACAAAAGCAAAGAATGACTATGTGTGGCAATGGGTCCTCACTCTCCATGTCTGCATATGTAAATATGAGTGTACTCGTATTTGCACAAAAACTAAATATAAAAATGGCTTATTTGTTTGTACCGGGCAAGTGCGATATTTCCGTTCGCTTGTATCACAAATTGTTTCGCATGTGCGGCACTTACATACACACATACATATGTACGTACATAGGCGCCCACACATTGATTTGTTTGCACATTTCTATACTTCCTTTTCACTAAACATCAGCCGCTTTCAATTCATTTTGCGAATCCCATAATGCGCCACAGATCATCATCCCCTTTCGTCAATAAACTAAAATGAAGCCAAATAAAGCGCACATTTTCTTGGTCCAACTTCAAATCAACGCGATTAGAAAGGCAAACAAATCCATCGTCACCATCGTTGTCATTCAAGTTGATGCCTTGAACAACAATTTTATTTCCGTCCATCCGTCCGTCCGTTCATCCGTCTATACGACATTCCATCAGCCCTGTGCATGACATCTTCGCAACATTTCTTCAGCAAGGCTGCCGCCATACTCAACTTCAATTACGTTCTAACTTCAATGGCAGCTACCGAAAAGGTTGCATTAGACAAACTGTCCACCCGACCAGCCGGAAAGCTTGATGACTGACTAAAGCATCCATACCGCAGGCAATCAGTAGCAATTTTTTATAAAAGAAAATTCGACGTGTGCAAAAAGCGTAAAAATCGTCAAAGTCGAGCACCAACAACGTCAATGATGACAACAGCAACACAACAATTTTCCATGGAATATCGATTCGTTTCGATTGATAAAATTTGTGCGTTTTCCACACACACACGCATTGATGTATGTATAGTATAGACACACAAAACCCACACCTTCCTCATGCGACACTAAACGTCTGGTTGCTGCACGGCTGCCTTCTTTTATCTGCGATGGCGCTGCGTATCGCAATCAGCATTCGGCTATTGTGGATTTTATCCCAAAAAAGCACAACAGGAAAAATACAAATTTTAACATTACAACAGCAACTATGTGCTTCCGAAAAGTAAGTACGTGCATAAGTTCGTTCAAACACACACACACGCAAATACGTACGCATTTTAGTACATACAGCAAGCGTCAGACCTATTTTGACAACAAATAGTAGTAGCCAAATAAAAATAAGCAGGCATTGCATATATTGAAAATGTAATTCGTTGATTTATGTGGCTGTGTAGTTCGATATTTTTGCCTTTTTTGTACAATATTGCCTTTCACAAACCTTCAGGGTCAGTTAAATCGATTTCATTCGATGATTTTTAAACGCATTCATTTTCAATTTGTGGCAGCTAAAATTAAAAGAATATATATACATATCTGCAAATAAGAGCCTGTTGACGGAGAGGTTTCCGCATACAAGGTGCTCCAAGAGAATGTTTGCTTTGAATAATGCAAAATATAAAATGTGCGCATTACTTAAAACTTGGGATAGGATAAATGGCGGCCAATGCGAGGAGACTCACTTGGAGAAATAATCAAAATTCGTTCGTTGTGATACCATAAAGTGACGGTGGGGCATAGAATGAAAAGCACCAAACAGGTGGAGAAAGGAAGAAGAGGATGTGGATTAGGGAAGGAGGACCAACAGTGGCTATTTATGCTCGTATTAATCGCTTCAAGCTACAGACGAATTCCACCAGATGTCTGATATTTAATCCCGCAAAATCCGCCGATGTAGTGAGACGCCCAGATGTTTAAATCTTTGCACGACGAGAGAAGGACAACTGAGAAGAAGGGACTGTGAAGATTCCACCTCAACCGCCAACAACTTCTGCAGAAAGGACTTGAATCAATCCCAAGTCTCACCACAGACACACCTAACAGACAATGCGCCGGTAAGGACACTCCCAATATTTGAGAGCTGCAGCTTTGTTAGCCTTAGAAGTTCCATCGAGCGCCTCCGATCTACCCGTGGCCAGAAGCATCTGACGACTTTGCATATTCAGCGCTCACTGGGTCTCGCGTCAAGCCCATCTTTCCAGTAGTAGACCACAAGTTCTCAAAGGAATCCCAATCCTCTCATTTTGAGAAGAAACCGTCTCCAGGGTATGTCTGGCCAGCACATCAGCCCAGCAATTTCTCTCTATTCCACTATGACCGGGAACCCAGATAAACTTAACATGGAAGTATTCACATGCAATCGAGGGAGTAGTTAGGCATTCTCCGACTAATTTCGAACGCACAAACAACGAGCCTAAGGTCCTAATTGCCGCTTGGCTGTCACAATAGATATTTACGTATTTTTGCATTAATTTCAGAAGTAAGCAAACACTCCACTGCTTCCTTGATTGCAACTACCTCAGCTTGGAAAACATTACAGTGGTTCCAAAGCCTGAATTTGAGCTTGATCAGAAGGTCCTCGCAGAATATTCCCAACCAACTCCGTCTAACTTCGAGCCATCCGTAGACATCCTCAAAACTTAATAACTCAGGATGGCTCAGCACGTCAATTCCATGGCTTCTGCTATCCGAGTTTTTTGCTTAAAACTTTCCTTCAATCTTAAAATCTTCTATGAGCTGCCTAATTATTTTTGTTCTTTAATTTTTGGGGGCTTAACCTTTCTAATAGTGTCTCGAGTTCTACGGGATACCAGCTCTCCCTTCTGTTCTTCCCTCCCTGTGTTGAGAAAGCGCTCGCGAATCCCTTCAGCTCGCCTTTCGCCCGATCGCCAGATCTCCGCCCAACCTAATTTTCAGCATGATTTTGGCCTACCAATGGGTTCAGTGAGCTTATTGAAATTTGCAATCCTCTTTGATGACGGTAAGTAGTGATAAAGAAATGTCCCCTCATTGCTCTTGCAACCGTTTTGTTGCCCAGTACTCTTTGAAAGCAGAATTGAGAGTGAAAGTGAGAATGGCGTGCTGTTTGTTTCGGCTGCAATATTTTGATATGGAGCATTCCATGTGATATTACGCTAAGAGTTTTCGCTACAGAGAGCCATTTGCGAATCTAGAATGATCTAGGTATAGATCTCAGGACTATGCGCACGACTATAACGCAAGAAATGCACCTTTCGGTTATCGCAAAATGATCGTCTTAGCATCACAATTTCTTACCAAGAGGTTAGGTTAGGTTGAAGCGGTTGTCCCCTGTGCGACATACTCAGGCTCAGAGGCCATTGTGACACCGTGTGTGTACTTCTTAAAAATTTTAGAATATTTTAGATTTCTGCAGAACTTAAAAATCTTCTAATTCGTTAAAAAAATTTCAACTTAAAATAGTAAACCTAAGTGTGGATGGAGCAGGACAAAAGAGGTGTTAAACCGTCTTTTTGAGTGCGAGATCGTATCTTCCCTTGGAGAGTTTGGAGCACGATTCTCTGGAAGGTTTCTGAACCTTTGCACGTTGATGATGGCGAGTATCGCAGGCGATGGAACGACGAGCTGTATGAGCTTTATGACGACAAAGACAAAGCGCAGCGAATAAAGATCAAGCGGCTACGTTGGCTGGGTCATGTCGTCCGAAAGGAGAATGGATACAAACGCTCCGGCTCTTCATAAAACAAAACAAAAACATTCCAGTTGCATGCCCTCAATTCATAGCGCTTAGAACATTTTGCAGCGGACATCATCATCACGGCGTTGTAGATAAGATTTTAGTAGTCTTTCAAGCCATAAAATCATATAGTAAATGCAGCTCAAAAATTCACTTTTCTATAGAAAAAATCATTGATTTGTGCATGAATTCCGGTTTCATAGGTATAAAACTGCTACTTTTGGAACACCTTGTATCTCATTCCTTTGCCGGCATAATAAGCCATGAGCGCCGTATTTGCATTATCAAGCATAAGTTAAAAGAAATATTTACATACAAAAAATATAGAGTAAAAATAATATTATTTTATGCATCGGACTGTAGATTAAACGGAAAATAATAAGCTACGACTAAGCAAACAAAGACAATTTCAATATTTATTCATTTTAGAGGGACATATACGGAAAATAGTAAATAGCAAATAAAATAGAAAAAATACCAGATAAGTTTGAAAGCATTACAATTACAACAATAAGCAAAATAAGATAAAAAAATATTTGACTTTAAATAGATTTTTGCAAGCTTGAATTATTAATTTTATGCGCAAGACTTCGTCTCTGAAATGGTTTCTATAAAAATTTCATATTTACTTAACAAAAGTCTATTGAGTCATGACTATATATTTCTGTGTTATTTTTTTATTTATTTTTAGTTTACTATTTAAGTTTTTAGAAATGGCAACACCAATGTTGAATCGAATAATTGGCATGATAAAGTTTGAAAGTTTTGTGTTAATCGCATTCAGAACTTTTTGTAATAGGATTGATTCTTGTGGAGTTTATAGGTACTTGGCGTCTTGTTAACATATGAAATTAAATCGCGAAGTTGTTCGTGCATAGCCTTTCTATGACATTCAACGCGGATTAAACAACTGGCACAATGTAGCCGAAAAATTTTCTTCGATTTTTGAGTGATGGAGCATTATCTCCAAGAAGGCCCTCCAAATCAATTATTGTGCCAGAAAAAATCGATGCGATGGATGAGCTGATATTGCGTGCTCGAGTGTTAGTAATCATCATCGTCGCAATTGTTAGATCAACAACGTGATTCTGGTTTTGGCTTGCTATAACATTTGTCCCCAGTTCGATTAATCGCTTATGTTCTCCAACAACGAATGCTAAATAAGTCCATAAGTTCGTGCGTTTTTTAAAGGTGGTTTTAAAATTAATAAAAAAGATATTTACAGTATTTATTAATCAATAATATATTTTCTTTCATCATTTACAATGTCTTCCCAACGTTTAGGCAAATTTTTAATTCCCTGCTCAAAAAATTTGTTGTCCTTGGAGCCAAAATACGCTTCGATAGCCCTTTTTATAGCTTCTTTTGAGGAGTAGTTCTTGTTACTCATATGGGATTGAAGTCCACGAAAAAGGGGATAATCACAAAGTGCAATATCCGGAGAGTATGGTGGATACGGCATTAGTTCCCATCCGAGCTCGTTCAGCTTGCCTAATGTTGGCCTTGCAGTGTGAGGTCTTGCGTTGACGTGGTGAAACAAAACTTTGCGTCTATTCACTAAAGACGGTCGATTTTTGTTAAGTTCCTCATTCAGGTTTGATAGCTGATGGAAATAATAATCAGCAGTTATCGTCTGGTTTCGTTCCAGAAGTTCATAATAAACAATACCCACCAAATACAGGCAGGATAATCTTCTTGAGGTGAAGGCCATCTCTAGGGGTCAGTTCTAGTGTTTCAGCTTTATCTAACCATTGGCGTTTGCGAACAGGCTTATTATATAGGACCCATTTTTCATCGCCAGTAAGGACACGCTTCAAAAAACTTTCAGTTTCAAGCCGTGGCAGCAGCTGAGAACACACAATCACTCTCTGCTGAAGGTTGGCGACAGAAAGTCCATGCGAACTCCCATTTTCCCTGCTTTGAAACCTTTTCCAACTGCACCAGGTGCCTGTGAACTGTTCCATGCGATGAATTTACCCTCTGAGTTCTTATCATATGTGGCCAGTCTATCGTAGACGATTAAGCTAAGTATTTCATAACGATTTAGCGCGTGAAATACGTATACTTACTTTGAATATCGACTATATTACGCAATCGCTCAAAAATTAACTCATGGTGCAAATTTTTTCCGTTTTTCAATTCGATCAAGATTAATTAAAAGACATATATAATAGATTGAACTGTGGTCGAGTCATGCATTTCCACATAAGAATTCGCCATTCAAACAGCAATCCTTAGCATCGATATTTCAAGGCGAGTCAAATCCAATAAAATTTGTTCTCGCACGAAGCCTTTCAAAGTAAGTTGTCTGTCGTCTATTTTGTCTGCAAAAATAATTTTTATATGTCACCTCGTTGCTATTACAAAGTACATAGAATATAGAAGTAATGTAGAATAGTCATTTCTGAATGCTACACAATTATTTAATTTATATTATTTTAATGTGTAAATAAACTGTATGCCAATTTGGAAAAAAATATATTGACTTCTTCATTTTCAATAATTTTAATGAAAATCAGGAAAAATGTGGCCGTTTACAGGTAGCTGTCCCCTTAAGATATTCATTTACAGCTTTGACTCAAAAATTTCGAAAGGCAAGTCTAGTACCAAGAAAATTTGTGTTTTATTCGGTTAATTCGATAGCTTTGTCAATTATCATGGACTGCAAGAAGATCTTACGCTGTTGGAACACATTTTTCATTCAGTTCTTAATGTTTGTCAACTCTACTCAGTACAAAAGAAATTATGTGTTCACCCTACTGAGTACTCAATATAAGAAATTTGCTATTCACTTGATTGAGGAATTCAGTTTAGTCGCTATTCACTCAAGTCCGATTGTACTATATATATATATAATTGACGCGTACACCCTTTTTGGGTATTTGGCCGAGCTCCTCCTCCTATTTGTGGTGTGCGCCTTGATGTGATTCCACAAATGGAGGGACCTACAGTTTCAAGCCGACTCCGAACGGCAGATATTTTTTATGAGGAACTTTTTCATCTCAGAAATACACTCGGAGGTTTGCCATTGCCTGCCAAGGGGCGACCGCTATTAGAAAAATGTTTTTCTTAATTTTGGTGTTTTCACTGAGATTCGAACCGACTTTCTCTCTGTGAATTCCGAATGGTAGTCGCGCACCAATCCATTCGGCTACGGCGGCCGTTTGTACTATAATCGCACAAATATTTATGATAAGGCAGTCAGCCTATAAAATAGTCAAAATCTCATACGTTAGTACTGCCCCTTTTCGGGCTAGTGAAAGCGCCTTTCAAGTCAACGAAAATGGGAAGGGTCCCAAACTCTTTTTTTTATTTTTATTCGATTTCCAGTCACAAACTAACACAAACCTTGTCTAAAACTCAAGACAATGAAAGTTAAATGGCACTTTAAGGTACACCTATAAATAAATAGTAATCCTTAATGCCTTCCACTACGCCAAACACTGTTCAATGACATTCTTCTAAGCAATTTTTCAAATAAGAAAGCAGTGCTAAAAATGAAGGCAATTATTTTTGTACTTACACTAACCAATAGAATTTTTTTTCTAGCAACAATTAGAGGTATAGGAACACCATCATTCTCACTTCTGTGGCAAAAAGTCGCTCGCAGCTTAAATTCACGCGTCTAGACAATGTCTGTCACGTAGAGGCAACTTTGGTAATTTTACAACAGATTAAGTCGAATTGCAAATATGTCGAGAAATTACAGACGACGCACGACACGTTCACGGTTCAAATAAAATGTTTAATTTTAATTAATATCTGCTGTTAAGCTCTATGAAAAATTTAAGCTTTAATGAAAATAAGTCAAAGCAAAAATTATACGAACTTTCACCTCAGTAACGCCATGCCGAATAAATAAATTTTGTCACAACAAATTATGCGAATTATCATAGATTTAGCTTTGTAAGCTTCATTCTACTCATACAGCGGTGGACATGAACGTATGAACAGTGGATATGACCGTAAATGAAATACTTTACTGACATTTTGAAACTTTTAATACTTTTTCTTATTATAATTTTAATTCTTTTAAATATTTATAATAATATAATTTAATAAACTAAATTAACTAAATTTAAGTTGCATAACTATTTTACGGTGATGCAGCGTTAAGTGCAAAATATGATAAGTTGCAAAAAAAGCCCGAAAGTGAAAATTCTGACAATAGGATTCTAGAATATAAGTTTGAGTGTTATCAGCAGCAAAGCTGACTTTAGTAGACCAGAAGCAACTAAACTTTTAAAGGCTGATTAGGCTTTTAGATCCACAGAACTCCAGCAGATCCGTTATTCAGGCGAATTTTGAAGATCCATGTACTAGAAAAATTTATATAACTCCCTGTTCGTTCTAGTTCCCACAGAATCTCTACTGAGTCAAAATAAGCAGAGTCTTAGCACACTGATTTCGGTTACAACGGGCACTGCCTAATAGGTGGCACGCCTAGAAAAAGGTAGGCACGTGCAAAAACACTTCAGAAGAAGCTGTCTAGATGAGAAAGAGCCGATCTCGCATCATCTGTGCCATCGTCCAGCTCTATCCAGATGTAGGTTTACAATTTAAGGTAGAACATTTTTTATTAAATTAGAAGACCTCAGAGCTGTAGAAATCAAGGATCTTCTAATTTTTTTTTTTTAAATACTGACTGGTTTACGGAGAGATAAGGACAAGTTCCCCACGTGGCATCACAATGGGCCATCAAACTGAGTGTGTTCCACAGGACAACCGCTTCAAGCTAACCCAGTTCGTTTTCGCCTCGAATATGCGTCTTATGCCTCTCACTCGAATAGAGTTGAAAGGGTACAACAAAATTGTATTCACCCTATAGTAGTCGGTGCATCCTAATAAATCTAAGGTGCGATGTACCCTTCAGTCTTTGTCATACGTTTTTGATGTTATTTGCGGTTCTATTGATTATCCCAAAGTTCTTGAATAGATCGGCTTCAGTGTTTCTCACACAACTTTTTTAGATTTTACTACCCATCTAATGTCAAAGCAGTCAAATTAAATTACTAAAACCTTGCTGCTACTGCGAGAGCTCTCACTGAATAAAATAGCATCTACAGATTACAAATCTACAGTATCGACCTAATCACCTATAACCAATACAAAAATCGTCAGAGGATGCAAAGAAGAACTTAATGCTTTAGCGCGCACGACAGACATCACTCTCGTCTGGGTACCTGCCCATAAGAACATAGAAGGAAGCTGATGAATTGCCAAGACAGCGGGCATCTCGTCTGGGTACCTGCCCATAAGAACATAGAAGGAAGCTGATGAATTGCCAAGACAGCGGGCATCCCATAACGAATCCGAAGCGGTAAAAATAGACTGCTCTCACGGCGTGCCCAAAGGGGAGATATTCTCGCTATTCCTAGAAGCAAACCGTTGACAGATGAAGCAAAATAGCGAAGGAGTAGTAAGGAATGTGACCAGACTACAACAATTATAGAACTGACAAGCTGTTAAGAAAGCCTCGAGCAGACATATTCAGAATTTTTTCAACAATAACCGGCCACTAACATTTGAAAGACCGTGGTAGAAAGATGGGGTGGCCGTACAACGATAGATGTAGAACCTAAAGAAGAATCTAAGCAAACAGTCTTTCGCTATTTGTGTGAGTGCTGGGCGCTCTATGTCACAGAATGCGGGGGGAATTCTCGATGGTTCACTTGAAACAAATTGCAGAAAAAAATGATTCAAGATGCTTCAACTAATAGAAATCTGTGTTTCTAGAAGTGGTATATCACAATAGCGTCTCTGTGCTAATTGGCTCTGGGCAGTGCTACTCAGACAGCACCTCTATCACCGCCATTCGTCCTAGACTTTGCTTTGCCAAGATTTCTTTACCATACGATAATTACGTTCCATTATTCACATCAGCTCTCGTGTATTCTAACATTTAAGAATTATTTTTAAGTAAATATATGTATGAATCTTGTCTGCAAGACTCTTGCAACTATAGACTTAAATGGAATGAAATGGAAGAGTCCAAAAATCGCTGCATCGCACGTTTGCTAAAAATAATAAGTTGCGCGATCGATTCCAAACTGCGAAGGATATTAGAAGAGCATTTGTTGAAGAATTAAGAGCATAACTAAGCGAAAACAGACTCTAAGAAAGCAGCACGAAACTACTCATTTGCCCGAAGACGTCTCAAAAATCACTTCCGGCTAAACAAAGTAACATATTTTGTTTCGGATCTAAAAAAGTTAATAACCACTTTGCCTGGTGTCAGCTGATTTAGTTAAGTTTTGGCAGGAAAACCGAGGACACTGAAGCAGTATTTGTGTATTTTTTTACATGGTTTGAAGAAACCTAACTTAAAAGGGAGTAACTAAAGTATTTGGTTTGTAAAACTGTCACGAGCTTGTGGGTTTATTCGTTACATACCGACATGAGTTTTCTGTGGTCTGCCATTACTGCGGATATTTCTTTTATTTTTTTCTCCTCATTACTGCTTTGAGGAGCATAGAGCCTCTGCAAGGCTTCTCCAACGTAGATGATTAGATCCTATTGTCCCTGCTTTTGCTTATGGGGAATAATTCATGCAGGATGGCTATTTTCCTGGTGTTCTTTGGCCGGCTGCGGAATTTGCTTCACTGGGAATTCTAATCAAGCGCCGTTCTTGTGATGCTGTGGGGCGGTTTTCTCAAAACGTGGCATATCCAACTCCATTTCTTCCATATTATCTGACATAAGATGGACTCATCGTTCGTTTGTCTGCAAAGTTCTCCATTACGTTGGGACAGAATATTCTGCAAATTAACCTAAAGCATTTTTTCAGCCGCCGTAGCCGAATGGGCTGGTGCGTGATTACCATTCGGAATTCACAGAGAGAACGATGGTTCGAATCTCGATGAAACACCAAAATTAAGAAAAACATTTTTCTAATAGCGGTCGCCCCTCGGCAGGCAATGGCAAACCTCCGAGTGTATTTCTGCCATAAAAAAGCTCTTCATAAAAATATCTGCCGTTCGGAGTCGGCTTAAAACTGTAGGTCCCTCCATTTGTGGAACAACATCAAGACGCACACCACAAATACGAGGAGGAGCTCGGCCAAACACCCAAAAAGGGTATAAGCGCCAATTATGTATATTTATATTTTTTGGTGAAGCATTAAAGTTTCTGGTTGATCATTTTTGAAACAAGCTACGTTTCACCTCCGTACAGTAGCGTCGACTTGACTCATGCGTTGTATATCCTGAGCGTGATATTTCTGAAAATTACCGATTTTGCCCAAATTTTCCATAAGCGCCCGTATGCGGCCCTGGCCTTGCTAAGTCTGTTGATGGCGCCTTTCTGTGCGGATTTTAACTGGGAAAAAGTTAATTTTTTTTCTTTGATTTTTTAACAAGAATTTTTCTTTGTAGGCAATGCTAAGCCTCGACTAATAAGCTTTTATACAGGATTTAAAATAAAACTCGACCTAAAGCGAAAAAAGAGAAAGAAATTATTTTCGAAGTTATTAAAGAAAAACTTATCTTGGGGGACCGAAAGTCCCCAAATCCGTACTTTAAGGGTTCAAAAATTTTGAAGAAAACTAGCTCCAGCTTACTATTTCTTAGAAAGACCTGTTCAAATTTTAACTATAACTAATTTAACTATATTTTTCGTGGCGAAAGGCAAGCAAAAATTTTTTCTTAATAACTGGATATATCCACTATCGTTCGATATTCATATTAATGTCAAATGTAGTGCTCTGAAACTACAGAGGCCTTTAGAATATTATTTTCGTGAGGAAAGAAAAAACTGAGTATGCAGTATTCCTATATAGAATCCGGAGTTTCACGCGCATAAAACATTTTTTTTTTGTTTTTGACAGCTTGATAAGTTGTTTTCAGGTGTTGACATTTTTATGTCCACCACTGTATGTAAATTTTAATTACAGTTATTATCATTGCTAGTTTTCGCCAGCCTTTGTGGGCTTAAAACTTAAGCTGTGGGTTTGGCTTTAGCTGTGTGCACTTTATCAAACGCATACTCCAGTGCGTATACGTAACCTCATAATTTAAACTAATTGCACACTTGCACACATACCTATGAAGCGCTGTGTGTGTGTATTAATATCAATCAGCAAACTCTGTGCTCGCGTTCATTGTATCTTTAATGCACACCAGCTTATTCATGGTACATAAATTGGTTAGTTCTGCGCTTAATTGTCATCAGATTAATTATTCATATTTGCATAAAATGCATACAAAGCATAAATAGCCAAGTTGGGACACGCAAACAATTGTTTGTAGGAAATACGTATATAATATGTTATATGTACGTAGTGCATATGAATGCAAAATGCTTATGTATACAGCGGAAATTGCCAACTGGCTAACTGTGAGGTTGCGTGGAAGAACAAAATGCAGATAGCGACAAACAGGTTTTAAGCGGTTAAAAATTTTGAAAGTAAGTTAAAAAATATATACCCATATAATATATTCTATAAAAAGCACCGAGAATTAGTCAATGAAAAACCAGATATTCATTATTCATTCAAATTTATTTTATCACCTTCAAAATAGTCCCTGCTGGACTACAATGAATTCCAAAGAATAGTCCAGTCATTAGAACTAATTTCGAATGCATTTTTCAGAGTCGCCTTCGGTTCATGCCAGGAATTCTCTTTTATGTAGACAGGATGCCTCAAAAGGGTGACTTAAGTTTAAGAAAATGCTAAATATCAGATACTCAAGTGACGAACTGCTAAGATACAAAATGCGAAACAAATTTTTTCTGGACACAAACTTTTGCGATGTTTTTTTAGCCTGCGGAGCCTGATCCCTTTTTCACTGCGCTCGGTAGCATAGACCCTTGACAAGGCAAGGCCTGTCAATTAAATCATTGATACCTAATAAAATTCTGTTTGCAATAACTTCTGAAGAGCAAATTGGGTACAGTCAGGTCTGGAGACTCTAGAAAGTGAAAAAGCTTTGACTTTCTTCAAACGAATATTATAGTTGAATGCTTTGCTGCAACAGGTTCTACTATTGCTCATATGTTATTGTCATGCCGCAATGGGGAACTTCCTGACCTCGCATGAACGCAATGTGAACTTTTCACAAGCTTCAGAATATCACTCACTGATATCCACAGTGCTGAGGTCTTCCAACTCACAAAAAGTTAATAGAACAAGGCCAAAGGGTGATCAGAATGGAGGTACTTTACTTTTTTGACATATCACGCGTGACCCTTGTCTAACTAAATATATAATTTTGTTCAGTATTCATTAACATTTCTTCATGGTGAACCTTACGACTCACCAACTTTTACAAATCATAGAACTTTATTACGAAAATCGACGCTCTGTGAAAAGTATTCAACGCGCGCTCAGGCCAACTTGTGGTGTTCATAATCGTCCTACCGAACGCACTATTCGGCAAACCATGGACAAAATTGAGGCTAATTTTACATTTATGGATGATACTCGACCGATTAGACCATGTACAGTGCAAAGTAAAAAGAATATTCCCGCTGTAAATGAGAGTGTTGCCGACTACCCGGAAGATTCGATTTGGTGCCGATCTCAACAGCTTTGCCTATCTTATGGCACTATTGGTTTGAAAGCGTATAAAATAGAGCTGGTCAAAGATTTGAAGCCGGAGGATCTTCCAAAGTGTCATAGTTTCATTCGTTGGGCTCTTAAAAAACTCGCCAGAGATCCGCGTTTTGTTTAGCGATGAGGTCCATTTCTGGCTTAATGACTACGTTAATAAGCACAATTGCCGTATTTGGGCTGAAAAACAACCCTAAGGCATTCAAGAACTGCCATTATATTTATTGAAAACAACCATTTGGTGTGGCCTATAGGCTGCAGGAATTATTAGCCCATATTTCTTCAAAGACGAGACTGGCGTCAATGTAACAGTAAATGGCGAATGCTAACACACCGTGATAAGCAACCGTTGATGCCAGAAATTGAACCCCGTGATCTCCAGGAAATTTGGTTCGAACAAGGCGGTAATACTTGCCACACAGCCCGCGAAACAATAGATTTACTGCGTTGTCATTTCGGTAAGCAATTTATCTCTCGTTTCGGACGAGTGGATTGGCCACCAAGATCGTGTGACCTTTATGTGTAAGGGTATGTAAAGTCTAAATTATTTGTGGATGGCTTCGATTGAGTCCGTGGAAGCCAACATTACTAAAGTTATTCACGATATACCATTCGAAATCCTCCAGCGAGTAATTCAAAGTTGGTATTTACGGGTGGCCGAATTATAGCGTAGTTGCAGCCAACATTTAAAAGGGATTATCTTTAAAAAATAAATGTCATGAATGGTTCTACACAAAAATGTTAAATGTTGCCCAGTCATTTGGAATTTTCGTTGTTTTATTTCACCCTCTATTTTCCTTCTGTCTACTTTACGCAAGTTCTTGTGTGCCTCCCCAATGCGTAGTACTTTGAGTATTCTCCCAACTATTTACCATGCATTTGGCAAGATACAAAGAATAGGTACTTTACAAAATTTCAAAATTTCAAAACACCTTAAATTCGCGCAGGTCTGAATCAACAGGCGCCCAAATATCCACAACTTCGTCAGTTTTGCACCGATCGACGGGAAATTTTGACACACTATTAAAATAAAAATGCAAACAAAAAAGTATACCCTTACTCCTCTTTAGGATCTTAAGGATGCAGGCTTGCTTGGCCACAAGCCTTCGCATATATTTTTAAATCCGCGTACATCCTTCCAGTCACAACATGTCGAAGTTTCCTTCAGGGCATCTTTGCGCTGGTTGTATGCGAGTGTGGATGGCTGTGTGGCTATGCGTGGGCATGGGCGTGCGCGTGTGTAAACGGAAAGATACAGCAAATTAATTACTGCAAGAGCCGCCGCACACACCAATGCCAAAAAAGCTGCAAATAACAACAACACCGACCAACAACAGCCATAACACTTTGTTGCGATTGTGACAATAGTAGCACCCGACCACAATACGGAAAACAACAACAACAATAGTAACAACACAAACGGCAATAACAACAAATAAAGCAAAAACAACATCAGCAACAGAAGCAACAACAATAATACGAGAAGAAAAATATTGTTAGGCCCATTTCGTGCATTTGTGCGTTCGTCGGCTGGTTGGTTCGTTCACTGGCATTGTTTGAACCTAATATCCTTTCGTTTGCATTGTTATTGTCTGCGACTTCCTTCCAACGCTTCCGCGCAGCAATGTTGTTACATTATTCTTGCTGTTGCTATTTTGCTTACCATTTTTTGTTCTTGTTTTCGTTTTTGTTGTTTCTGTATTGTTGTCACTTCGTATTGGTTGTTTATTTGTTTGCTTGTGTTTGTGCTTTGACTGCGCCTTCGCCTTCGCTCTGCCTTTGCCTTTGCGTTCATTATTCGCCTCTACCATTTGCCATTTACTTGCTGCCTGCCGTCTGCTGCTTGGCCTGATGTACTCACTTTCTTGCACCTCGTTGCTTTTGTTGTTTCGCTATTGTTGCTGCGCGTGTGTGTTTGTGCGCATAGCGTGAGTGTTCTGCTGTCCACACCGCTGCTATATTGCCAACGTTACCGTTGATGTTGTTGTTTTTGTTCCTAGCTTTATGTGTAGCTTTTTTGTTTTTTTTCTCCTGTTTTGGTTTGTCGTCGTTGTTGTTTGCTGCCACTAAAGCCCCCTCTCTCACCACTGCTGCTCCCTCCTTCACTACTGTTACTCCCTCTCTCACCACTGCTGCTCCCTCTTTCATCACTGCTACTCCGTTTATACTCACTGATGCTTCCTTTTTCACCACTTCTGCTTACATTCCACCCCTCCCCCTGTCACTGGTTATATCGCTGCTGTGTTGCATTGTTTTCGCTCAATTTTTTCACCGACTTTCACTGTGTTTGTTTTTGCTAGTCAATGGTGTTGGCAGCGGCTGTGCCAAAGTCTCTCGTTCATTTCATTTTTTTTTGTTTCTCATGTTTGCATTGCTTCCTCTATTGCATGCAAAAAACTCCTTTTTATAATCGACTACATTTACGCTGCGGAATTACTTACACTACACACTTCAACTCGCCGACACTCCACTCAAGTCACTCAGCGTCAGCACGCAGAGTCAGTGCTCTTTGGCTAGCTGGTTGGTTGGCTGTTGGATGATAGCTGCTCCTATATTGCCCTTCACCCCTCTACTTTCAATTCGCATTTGCCAAAGTGCAATCGCACTACGACAAACAGCCGTGGCCAACAAAATGTGTTGGCAGGCATTCTGCTGGTGGTTCATTAGTGTTTCTTTTTCGGTTTTTCTTTGCGTATGCACTCTTCTGCTCTACACTGGGCACACATAGTTAAGTGCATGTGTCGTTGTAGGTGTTGCATTGATTGTTACTTCATTTGTTTTTTGGTCGCAATTCTCCTTTGCTCTCAATGAAGTGCTGCGACAAAATTTATGAACCACAAATCTGCTCGTACATTGAATTCGCTGATGACTTTTTGGACGCTGTTGGCAAAAGGCTCGGCGAAGTATTTTGTAAAGTGATTTGTTCCATGAATAATAATTAAAAAAATGTGTAAAGAAAAAATCGGATGGCATATTGTTGTGTTTACCTTTGAATTTGTAAGAGTTGCGCTTGGCTTTGGTCTAAAGAAAAATGCGCAAATAATGGTTTTGCCTTTTAATGCGGATTGTTGAAGCTGTACAGCAATCGAGTAATGAGAGTGGTGAGAGTTTTTTAATGCTAGCAAACCATTTCGCAAATTAACCAAGCATAGCATGCAGATGATATTAGCCTACTTAAGAATATAACCAATAATATAAAAAAATCACTCTTCTGAATAAATAAAATATATAGGGGCGGTCATACCTGAGCGAATGGTTTTTTGAGATTTGAAGGGGTTTTCAAGTTAATTTTAAGTAATTTTTTTTAATATTTTATTTAATTTATTTTTTCTTATCATATTTCTGTTTTATATTTAATTTTTTTAATTATTCATGCTTTCATCGAAACCAAAATAAAAATTTTTTTGTAAATATTTAAACAATCTTTACAATTGTTTTAGTTTAAAATTTTTTTTAAATTATTTAATGTTTCAATTTAAACAAAAAATTTAAATTTAAATAAAAAATTTTTTTTTTTTAATTTTTTTGTAAATATTTAAAAAAATTGTTATTCAAGTTAATTTTTGTTAAATTTTAAATTTAAACAAAAAACAGTTTTTAAACAAAAAAAATTTAAAAAAAAATTTTTTTGTAAATATTTAAAAAAACCTGAAACATTTTTTTGTTTAAAAACTTTTTTTTGTTTAAATTTGTTTTTAATTAACTTGAAAAATATTGTAAATATTTAAAAAACAATCCCAACAAATATTCCTATGAAATAAAATGAATTAATTTTTGAAACTTTTCTAAATATTAATACTAAAATACAAATTTTAAGCAAAAATATATGTTTAAACAAACAAAATTTTAAACAAAATTTAAAATTTTAACACAGCAAAAAATTAACAAAAAAAACAATTTTTTTGTAAATATTTACAAAAATTCTGAAACTTGTTTTTGTTTAGAAACTGTTAATTTTTGTTTAAATTTAAAATTTAAACAAAAATTAATCTTTGAACAAAATAAGTTTCAGAATTTTTGTAAATATTTACAAAAAAATTTTTTTTTTAGTTAATTTTTTGTTAAATGTTTAAATTTTTTATATTAAAATAGTTTTTAAATTAAAAATTTTAAAATTTTTTGTTTAAAATTTGTTTTTGCTAAATATTTAGAAAAGTCTCAAAAAATAATTCATTTAAATCATAAGAACAATTGTAGAGATTGTTTTTTAAATATTTACAAAAAAATTTTTTTTTATATTTATTTTTTACATCAACTTGAATCAACATTGTAAGTATTTCAACAAAAAAATGTTTCAGGTTTTGCTTAAATATTTAAAAAAAATTTTTTTTTTAAATTTAATTTTTGTTTTAATTAAAATTTTTTTTTTAATATTTCTTTTTTACCTTTTTTAATTTTTTTTTTGTTTAATTCATTATGCTTTCATCGACACCATATAAAAGAAATCAGAAATCTTGAAAAATTATAAAATATTCGGAACATTCCGAAAAATGCTCCTATAAATATTCCACTTATTAACCTAATAGCCTCACATTTGGCTCACAGTTGGAAGGAAAGGTTGGCAGAGAAGTATTCTGCGAAGAGTTCCCCATCAGACTCAAATTTAGGTTACCGAACCACTGTTTGTGTTCCAAGCAGAAATAGCCGCAAGCAAAGAAGCAGCTGATTGAGTACTCACCTGCGTATTGACTGTCGAGAAAGTAAACGTTTACTCTGATAACCAAGCGGCAATTAGGGCCCTGGGCTCAATCACGGTGCATTCGAAACAGCCCAGGGAGTACCTGGTTTCACTATCGATTGCATACGAGTTCTTTGACATAAGACTCATCTGGGTGCCTGGTCACAGCGACGTTGCGGGAAACTGTGAGGCGGATGAGCTGACCGGGCAAGGAACATGTGAGATGATTACCCCGGGATGATTTCCGAGGGAGAGGATTGGGATCCCCTTGACCAGCTGTGGTCTGATCCTGGAAAGAAGGATTTCGCGCCAACTCAGCGAGCGAAAGGCAAATACAAAAACTTGTAAGGTTTTGAAATCCTTTTGGCCACGTGTAGATCGGAGGCATTCGAGGGATTTTCTGAGGTTAACAAAGTGTCACAAGATACCATCCGCGAGGTATGCTTTCTGTGAGACTTGTAATTACCTCGAATCCTTTTTGCGTCAGCTGTATGGAGGATGAGGTGGAGCCACCTCAGCACCTTCTCCAGGGCAGCTAAGCTTTCGAAGGACTAAGATTTAGGCATCTTGGCTCTCACTTCTTTGCTACACCTGCTGATATTAAAAAACCGATGAATATCATTAGCAGCATAAAGCGGTTAGCACAACCGCAACGCAGTCATCGTCTTATGAATTTTGTTAAAATAAAGTGCAAGTGTTAAGAAGCTAAGAAACCGTTGAATTTTAACGATTTTTTTTTTATTTTGCTTATGTCAGTTTTCACTCTATTCCATATAAAAATGAGTTTCTTGTAGACGAAAATATTTATTCACAAAAAATTTCAAAAAACGCCAGTTTTTAAAATTGCACCTATCTGAAAAAAGAAGTTCAATAATTTCTTAGTGTGAGGTCTGGACTGTAAAAGGAATACAATGGAACCTTCCTTCTAATCTCGTGAAGCTCCGGTCAAGACGTTAAAAATGTGTGCGTCCTAACTTTGTCTCTGTTAATCACAGCATCTTTCCTGTTCTCCACTTCTGTCTATTCTAGTAATTTTCTTATTTTAATCTGCTAAATTGTTGACTGTAAAGGAGCAAATAAAGTTTTTAGCCTGACGGAAGTATACCATAGTGTATAATTTCCTTAAAAGCCCGCCAGCAAAATCTTCGTGGCCTTTAACTCTAGATCGTTTAGGGATGGCTGAATGCGTTTTTACTAAAATCTTTTCGTCGGCTGTTTTCGTATGTGACCCTCATTGCATCGCTTATTCTCAGGCGCCAATTTGGTTAAAAAGTTTCTTCAGCGTAAATTCATTTGTCACCCATATCACCACAGTTGAATATTATATGTGATTCAGGGTGCTACCTTACGCAAATGGATATCATTGATTTGTGCATTAAATATCCGATTTGTTTTTAGTTTATTATTTCAAAAATATTGTCGTATGCAAGGAGTAAAATAGTTTTCCATAAAAGCTTTCTTCAGGGGATTAAAACTTATATATACAATACTAATTAAAAAAATGATTAACGAAAAAAACATTGCATGAAAAAAAATAATTTTATATTAATAATTTTATTTTAATTAATTTTTAATAAGAAAACATTTTTAATTTTATTTTAATTAATTTTTAATAAAAAAAAACTTTTAAATTTATTTTAAATAATTTTTAATAAAAAAATATTTTTAACAATTCAGAAACTGAGGCGGAGGACTATGTGTTTGAAAATGACTCAAATGAAAGTTTTTTATCAGATATTTCTGAGAATATTGGTCTCAACTTTGATATTGATCCGTTATATATTGTAAAAGATGGTTCCATATGGAATCCAGAGCCATACACCATCGGTCGTTCAAAGGCGGAAAACGTCAGTAGTTTGAGACCAGGTTACTAACTGTGCTTTTTTATATTACGATTTTTCAATTTACATACTGACTTACTTCTTTTAGGAGTAACAAGAAACGCATCTAGCCGAGTTGGAAACATCCGAGATTCCATGCTATTATTTTTCCCTACATCGATTACGAAAATAATAATTGAAAATTCGAATAAGTATGGGAAAGAATTGCATGGAGATAAACATTTAGAAATTCATAAAGATCTACTTCTGGCTTTTCTGGCTGTTTTGATATTGGCTGGTGTATATAAGTACGTTAATACATATATTCAAAAACTTAAATATCATAAATAAAAAATTGTTTTTTTGGACTTTTTTTGGACCTTTTATAACTCGACGAAAGGAGGAGTTGATACGGTGGACAAAATGTTAACCTGTTACAGTTGCAAGCGAAAAAACAATCGTTGGACTATGGCAGTTTTTTCCAATATGATTGACTTTTTTTTAAATAATTTTAAATACAAAAAATTGTTAATATTATTTAAAAAAAATTTTATTAATTTTTAAAAAATTTTAAGTTGTACATACAACAAATTGGGGGACATCAGAATTCGTTTTAGAGGTATGGTTCCTTCGGCAAAGTTTCTTATTTTGATCCCTAGAATACGATTTTCACAGAGCAATGAGCGATTTTTAAATCGACCCGCCCTAATATATATAATATAATATATATATATTATATAATTGGCGCGTACACCCTTTTTGGGTATTTGGCCGAGCTCCTCCTCCTGTTTGTGGTGTCCGTCTTGATGTTGTTCCACAAATGGAGGGACCTACAGTTTTAAGCCGACTCCGAACGGCAGATATTTTAATGAGGAGCTTTTTCATAGCAGAAATACATTCGGAGGTTTGCCATGGCCTGCCGAGGGGCGACCGCTATTAGAAAAATGTTTTTCTTAATTTTGGTGTTTCACCGGGATTCGAACCGACTTTCTCTGTGTGAATTGCGAATGGTAGTCACGTACCAACCCATTCGGCTACGGCGGCCGCCGTTATATTTCGCGAATAATTTTTTGTATGCAAAAATCGTACAAAAGTAAAAGTATGGGTAAAATACGCACGAACTTATGGACTGACCTGATACTTACGTTCAAACTAAGCGAAATATCGCTCAGATAAGTATTTGACCGTTTTTCGACCCATTTCCGGAAGACCCTATTGAAATGCTATAATATTCCGTTCATGTTAAAATAAAATTTCATCGAAAATTTTTTCAGGTTTCAAACGGATATTCACGCATACATACATATTGATGCGTAATCTTATCTAAAATGGTATTTTAAATACTCATCATCGAGCTTTAATACCCGCAGTAAATTCATGCTTTCCTTTTACAATTCCATTAAATGACAATGAATTCTAACCGAGAATGCATAAAAGTGTGAGGCCGATATTAGTGTAAAATTTTTAACGCGGGATTTCGGGATATTTTTAAAATAGTCTCGAAATTGCGGGATTCACTTACTTACTTACTTAGGTGGCCATAACAATCCGTTACCGAGTTACGGCCGACCTCACTAGCTCCCTCCAGGCGCCTCTGCTCCGCGCGCTCTTCTTCAATTCTGTACACCAAGCGAGCATAGGGTTTCTCCACCTGGTCTTTCGACCGGAGCAATGGTCTTCCTCTGCGTCGGCTCCCTTGGACTTCTCCCTCGAACACCTTTTTGCTGGAGCTTCTTCATCCATACGCACGACATGCCCTAGCCAACGCAGGCATTGGATGGCGATGCGTTGAACTACGTCAATGTCGGCGTAGAGCTCATACAGCTCATGGTTCATTCTTGAACGGTAGTCTTCGCCAACGCGCACAGGACCGAAGATCTTACGAAGAACTTTTCTCTCGAATACCCCAAGAGCGGCTGCATCACTTTGTGACACTACCCATGCCTCTGCGCTATAAAGCAACACGGCGTCTTGTAAAGTGTCAGTTTGGTCATGCGAGAGAGGGTTCGACTACTCAGTTGCTTACTTAGCTCATAGTAACACCTATTAGCAAGAGTGATTCTCCGTTTGATTGCGGGATTCACTGCGGGACATCTTTTTTGGCATAATATTTTTAGTATCAGTAAAAATTGAATAGCTGAACGCATTTAACTAGAAATAAAAATTCAAAAATATAAATGAAACTAAAATATAAAAATTTAATAATATATAAATTTCTTCGATAAGTAGAAATATTGCATTGCCGTGTATTTGGATATCTCGAAAGCTTTTGACAGAGTACGGAACAAAGGATTTCTATATAGGCTAAAAAACATTTCACAACTTAACATATTTAATATCCTTAAAAACTACATAACTGATAGGCACTTCTTCATAAAATACGACGATGAGTGCTCTGAAATCTTGACGGCGACAGCTGAAGTACTTCAAGGAAGCGTACTGGGCCCTATACTATACTTAGTATACACAACAGATATACCAACGCCCACTACTACGGGGATCAATGATTGCTACATTTGCAGATGACAGTAACAAGCAGTAACACTGCAAGACACGCTATCAGCTACAACATCCAATCCAAATTAACAGAGAAGACATAAAAATACACTCAAGTGCAAAATATTTGGACATCACAGTCGACTCATAACTCACATGGAAAAGCACACATACTGAACAAGAGAAACGAGATGAAAATCAAATTCCGCCTACTCTACTGGCTACTAGGAAAACATTCAACCCAAAGCTTATTTAATAAACAAATGATATATGAATCAATAGTTAGACCGACATGGACCTACGGACTAGAAATTTGAGGACTGCCAATAAATCAAACCTACAAAGTATACAGAGAAGTCAATCTAAGCCATAGAACAGCCATAGAACAGTTCAAGCTGACTGACGCTTTGGTGCTCATAGTAAAAAATATATAGGCTTCCTGTGACTTTTACCAATTCGAAAAATTACATTTGGCCATGAAAGGAAAACGTTTTGCGTCCGTAGAGGCCATACAAAAGGCTTGTACCGACATTCTGAAGGACATTCCGGTCAATAACTTGAATCACTCTTTCAAAAAGCTTTTAGATCGCGCAAAACAGTGTATCGAGGCCAGAGGGGACTATTTTGAATAAATACACTCGAAGTTATCAGGGCAAAGCTCCTGTTGTTTGGACTGCACCTTGTATTTATATTTATTGTATAAGTAAATTAAAACTAGTTTTTTGGTATTTGGAAAACGTTTATTGTAATCGGATTTTGTAATTAACCACTATTTACTGCCTTAAATTTGTATTTCAAAAATTTCGGAATCCCGAAATTAAAGGGTTTTCCGATAGCGGGTGTTGTTTAAATATATAAAAGCCTATGGAGAGTTGATTAACGATTTTTATGGCCGGAATTGGATGGTATTGATTTGGACAACGTTTATTTACAACAAGACGGCGCTACGTGCCACACAAGCAACGAAACCATTGATATTTTACGGGAAAAGTTTCCGGACCGTATTATCTCTCGAAGAGGTGATCACAATTAGCCACCGAGATCTTGTGATTTAACACCGTGTTTAATTTTTTCTTTGGGGCCACGTGAAAGAGAGGGTATACACCAACAGCCCAGGGTCGATTCAAAACCTCAAAGATGGAATTCGTGAAGCTATCGAGGACATAGGACAGCCACTTTGCAATTCAATTATGAAAAATTTCATGAAAAAGATATTGTCCTGTAAGCGTGGTCGTGTTGGTCATTTGCCTGATGTTATTTTCCATTATTAACGGCATACCTTCCTCTTTGTAATGAAATAAACACCCGATCATTTATTTAAAAAAATACCACATTTCTTTGAATATCAAAATAACACCTTTTATTGGAAACCCCTTTGGTTTCCATCAATATACGGGACCTGAGAAACACCGGCAACCCGGGACTGGCCCCTCTAATACACACACCCACATCCATATACACACGCTAAAAACTAAAACTTCCATGCAGTCTTCCCATCCGCAGAGTTCAAGGCCGTTTACTATGCAATGCACGCACATCGAGCGCCATTAAAGCATTAAAAACTTAACGACTACTAATGCGCGCTTTCGCTCTCGCGCACCAAGGCAACAGCCATGCGGCAGCAGCAACAACACTGGCCACATGAGAGGAAAACAAAAACCAAAAAAAATACAAAAAAAACCACAACAGCAGCCGCATCACCGCAGTAATAATGGTGGCGGTAACATAGGTAATCTGTCTAACTCAACTACCAGTTTTGCCAGCGACTACTCGTATAAGCAGCAGCATCACAGCCACTACGCCACTACGAAGGAAGTCTAGCCGCGGAAAACTACTCTTTAGTGCATACTTAGGGACACATAAATATCTTAGTGCAAATATTGACTGCTTCATATACACTATGCGTGTGTGTGTGTGTGTTTCATGGCTTAGCCGCACACATACATACACAGATTCCCTTATTCGCTTGCCATACGCAGTAGCAGTAGCTGCCACAACAAATAATAACAACAACTGCAGCTTTAGCTACTTTAGCATGCACATCGACAAGCCTGACTGTTGCCATGAAAGAATACTAAGCAAGTAGAAGGTCTGCAAAAAAATAACTCCCAACTAAAGCAAGAACAAAGCTGTACAAGTAGATGAAGAGCTGGAAAAAAATTAAAATTTTCACGGCACGTTCATCTGCTCGAGCGCTGTCACCGACCGACCCAACAGCCAAGAAACGCAATTTGCAACGCAGCTGTAAACTGCAGGTTGGCATCCCCCACCGTGTACTCTGACGTTCATCTTCTCGAATCCGTACTTGATTTGACATGTCACTTCACCTCACTGCCACTCACCGCCACTCACCGCTGCGTCGGTTCCGTTGTGTGGCAGCCACTTCAGTTACTGCACGTTGAGTTGTTGCTGAGTTGTTGAGGTTACACCTGAAGCTGCAGCTGAAGCTAAAGCCGAGCAGTAACGCACCCGCCTGCGTTCTTCTATTTCACCTGCCCACAGCCAGGCAGGGCTATGAAGGCCAAAACAAAGTACTGTTCAGCGTTCAAACACGCTTTGTGCATATTTTGTCAGACAGCCGTACAATAGGCGATGCGGAGGGTTGGTAGTAAAGTGGCTGTTTGCTGGTTTGCAGGTTTGCAGGCTGAGTAGCGGATCAGCTTGCTGTGGCAGTGATAAGAAAAAGACGTGTTTTGACGGCTGGACGTGCAGCACTTCAAAGATATTGCAAACGCTGATGTTGATGGTGAATCGTGTTACGCTGCAGGATTTTCAAGTGAAATGAATTTGAAATCTTTTCTTCTTTGCTTCTCCCTTTCTCGATGTGTATGCTCTTTGTTTAATTGCTTTTCACTTCCGGGGCATTATTGGAGCGTATCCTTTTAAAATTGTGCGAAAAAAAAGCTGAAGGCTAATTAAGTGAAATACTTTATATAGAATATTTTTTGAGGTATTTTCTTAAATTAAGTTAGTTAATTTTTAATTACTTAATTATTCTGACTACTACTCAGAAAACAGAAAAATTATTAAAGAATAACAATCTAAATTTAAAATATTATCTTAAAAAAAAAAAGTTATTTACTTAGGGCTCCATTTTCATAATTCTTTGTTAATTATTTTTTAAGTTAATTCCCAATAAACTTTCGCTTTGCTGCAGCTACCACCAGAACTGGAAGAAATGATATGGAATAGAATTGTGAATGACCCAAAATTGTCCAGCCACTCCAGCAGTATTGCCCATTGCACTTACCTACTTACTTATATGCCTTTATCAAAGATCACAACCCGTTACTGGATTAAGGCCGACTGCCCCATTGCACTTAAGGCTTAATAAATAAGTAAATAAATAATTGGCGGTACACTTCCATTTGGTTTTTGGCCGAGCTCCTCCTCGTATTTGTGGTGTACGTCTTGATATTGTTGTTCAAATGCAGAAACTTACAGTTTTAAGCCGACTACGAATTTTATGAGGAGCTTTTTCATGGCAGAAATATACTCAGAGGTTTGCCACTAACTGTCGAAGGGCGACCGCTATTAGTAAAAACGTTTTGGTATTTGATGCACGGACTTCGAACCTACGTACTCCGAATGGTGGTCACGCACTAACCCATCCGGCTACAGCGGCCGAAGGCTTAGAGAGAAGATTTAGCGGATAAGAAGGGACAAGTGGGGATCTTTTTTAAATTGCAATAGTTTGGCGAAGAAAAATAAATGTAGCTCGTCCACTCTCAGTATAGCCGATCCAAAAATAAAACATCTATGTCTAGAGAAAACTGTTCAGCGGCAGATAAAATGATCTGCATCATCCTCGTCCTCCAAACAAGGTAGGCGGATCGTCGACATTGCTTGTGGTGATCATAAGTCGTGCCCACGGATTGTGTTCGTAATTAGTCCTACCAAGTCTCATAGCAAACTCCTTTGCTGTCTGAAAAGAAATTTTGCTACCCCTCTGTCAGGCCTCATCTGAAAGCACTTGTTTTTTTTTTTAAAGTATCAGTACTACACAAATTATTTTCATGAATTTTTTTAATAAAACCTTTGATGTACTCGACTGTTCCGACTATGTTTGACCCTAAAAACTCCGGGCTAGTTGGATGATCCATATAATGACAGTTCACTAATTCATCAACCAAGGAAATGATATCGCCGTTGAATGGGCCAACTGTGGATCAGCGGCTACCCCACAGGGACCAAGAGCCAATAATCGGAATCAGTTCCTCAGAAATCATGAACTGGATCAGCGATTATGTTTGCAATTTACATAAAGAGCGATGGTCCAATCTAGAACGCTGCAGAACTGCAAAGCGTTTTGTGAGAAGCCCGAACTGAAAACTATCGAACTTTTTTCTAAAACTTGGTAGAAAAGGCGTTCGGTTGATGGTATTATTATAGGACACAACCCATAAGGTCAACATATGACCAGCATTTGAATCACTAAGAACCCGATTTGCCTGTCTTGCTTAAATTAGGCGGATAGCACTGAGGATTTTCTCTGTAAGTGTCCTGCCTTTGCTACGAATTTTGGGAGGATATTTTCAGATTTCCCAAAGAATTCTCATATGCAGAGGTACTCTATTGTATCTTTTTCTCTTTTTTTTCTCTTTCTCTTTCTCTCCTTTCCTCCCTGACTATCAATCCTTTAACTTTCCAGAGCTTTGAATACAATCAGCTTTTTATCCTAAGTATTTTAGGAGTTGCCTTTATCTCGCTACTTCTTGGTTTGCTTTTTTCAAATTTCAATTTCAATTCATCAACCAGTTCGTTGCCTTGAACACCAAGGCACACCCACAAAAGTTCAAGCTCATTCCTCCTTGCAACCGAGTTTAGCCTCAATTCGCATTTCGCAGTTTTTGACGAGGTGCGAATGGTTTCGAAGATCTTTAGAGCAGCGTGGATCGTTTGCATTTTATACTTGCTGCCAAGAGGTGCGCAGTTCGAAGGGTATTCTTTTCGTCATCCTCCTTCTTTGCGAAATGCATCGAATATCATTCGGTATATTACAATGTAGCAAATATTGGTAATCGTTCAAACAGCAGCCCAAGTCAAGGGAATTAGGTAAGTTATTCAGTACTCGTACTCGCGCAGTTTTCCCGCCATTTTCTGATAGCTGACATTTCGACTAAATGCTCGTCGCAAAAAAAATAGGAGGAATCATTCCAATACCTGGCTTCTGGACGGGTGGAGAGGAACAGAGAGTTAGTTTTAAACGTGTGAGTTTAGGCGATTGCCATAGCACTACAAGAGGCACCTGCTATGCAAGCACTCGAAGAGTTGAACACTAGCCCGTGGGGCCAAGAGCAGACAAATATTTAACATTGAGTACAGATACCCCAATGCCCCATGCGGAGCTTTTCGCCATAAGGCAAATAGTGGTAGTAGCATGCAAAAGAGGGTTCGAAAAAGTAAAAATTAAAATACCTTTGGACAGTCAATCACTCCTTAAAACTTTAGATTAAATTCACAAGTCCATATGAAATGTAACTATGCACTCAACAAATTGGCAACTCTTAACCAAGTCTCCCTGATTTGCGTACCAGGACATGAGGGTTATGAAGGAAACGAGAAGGCAGACTTGTGTGTCCCATTTTTCGGCTGTAACAAAACCAAATGAAAACCAGGGAATACTAGAATGGCATAAATGACCTTAATCACTGCAAAAAGTTCCTGAACTTTAATACGAACAGAACAAAACTTGTTCTAAGCCTAAATAAAAAGGGCCTCAGATTACTCTGTGGAGCACTTACAGGCCAGTTTGCCTGCAATAAGCATTTCAATACAATAAAAATATCTAGCACTAGTTTATGCAGCTTCTGCCGAGACGAAGAGGAGTCTATGGAGCACTTAATCACCAATTGTGAAGCATTAGATCACAGGTGACACGGAATCCTGGACTCATACCTACTAGAGGATGAAGACTTACAAATGTTCCCTCCAACGGGAGCTGATTGGTTTCCTCGTAATACTAATTAATTAAAATTAAGCATTTAGGCGCGCACAATAGATCAATCCAATCGCAGTACACAAAGGCCTTAGTCTAAGCTGCAAAACCATTACCATTACCACCATTCGGCGATTGCCCACAATTTTTATGTTTACCTGTTTCATTCCACCTCCGCACAGTTTTGATGAAGCCTAGGCCATATTAAGCGCTGATTTGGACTTTTAGGCTTACACTTTTCTCTGCTAGTATGCGTTCAACTCATCTAGGAGTTATTTCTATTCTGGGAATCATTTACAAGTGATTTTTCTAGCTGGTTTACTTCGTGCCTCCAGAGTGTGTCTCGCTACGACGCGGCAAATGAGCTCAAAGATCTTTCTATTTTGGTACAACATTCTGCTGATTAGTTGTGCTAACAATGGCTCCATTTTTAAAGGAGTTTACTATTTTGGCCAGCCGAGTAACATTAGCTACACTCAGGCTGACTTTCGCTATGGGACATGCTTTTCCTTGCAAAAGTTCAGCTATGGCACTCCTGGTTTCGTTTGATGAATACGATTACTTTGTCTTTTTATCGTAAAATATATTTTTTACAGATTAGCTAATAAAATTGCAGATAGTTACCAAACCAATTCTTACCTAGCAAATAAATTTTGGGAAACTATCAAAGAATAGAAAAACTCTAACGAAGAATCACATAATTCTGACTCTCATGAGTCGAAAATCAGAAAGAGTCACTTACAGATCAACTAGGAATTTTAAAAGGACTTTACATTTAAGTCCTGTTCATCGTTATAGTTGACAGCCCACTTAACGCTTGGGCAGTGGAGAAAATGAAAACTATTCCCCTAGTAACTAATTCCAGTAAGTTGTTTGTTCTACGTTCCTTGTACTTACACATAAATACTCTGTATTTATTGAATAACAGTGCGCAAATAACTTAACTATACTGTAAATATACACTCAAACACAATGAAACACTTTACCTATCTAATTTCTTGTTTGTAATCAAATATCTCCGAAATGGATTAGCCGATTTGAACGATTTTTTCGCCGATAGGTAAATGCGTTTTCTAAGCAGGTTATAGGCTCCTTTTTATTCCAGGTGATGCCGCCGTCGAATAATTTTTAGAAATTATAAAGATGGTCTGATTTGGCTCAATAAGTTATACGGTACGTTTAGAGAATGCGTTGCTACTAGCCTTTCATTGTTATGTTGGTGCACTTTTGATAAGAACGCATGTGAAGTTTCATTTCAATCCGTCCATTCATTCTTTGTTTTCAAGCCATTTAGTATAGACGCGCCACAGCATTTTCTAAAATGGAAAAAATCCAGTATCGCAAGTATCAAAGTTTAAATGCAAAGGAAATTTATGAACGAATGTTGAAAGTGTATAAGAATTTTCCATCATCAATTAGTACAGTAGAAAGATGGATTGATAAATTTAAACGTGGGCGTACACGCCTTGAAGACGATCCACGTCAAGGGCGCTCAAAAACAGCAACAGCACCGGAAATCGCAGAAAAAATACAGGATATCGTAATGGAAAATCGTGCAGTGACTGAACGAAATTTAGCAGAAGCCCTAGGCAACTCATTGGGTAGTGTAAGCAATATTTTTACTGAACTACTAAGTTTCAGAAACCTGTGTGCACAAAGGGTGCTGCATTCGCTATCAATGGAACAAAAACACATTCGAGTGCGTCTTTCTCAGCAACATTTAGATCATTTCCGAAATGATAAAGTGGACTTTGCATATCGATTCATCACTATGAATGAGACTTGAGTCCATCACCATGATCCTAAATCAAAACAAGAGGCTAAAGAGTGGTCTGAATCTGGTTCTTCAGCACCGAAACGAGTTTGTGTCCAGAAATTGGCCTAGAAGGTGTTAGCATCAAATTTTTGGAATGCGAAAGGAATTTTGTTTGTGTAGTTTTGCAAACTGGTAAAACAATAAATTCTGAATATTCTGGTGAACTTTTAGACCAGCTGAAGGAAAAGAATCGTGAAAAAAGACTCAGTTTGCAGAAGAAAAAATTATTTTTGATCAAGACAATGCACCGTATCACAGGAGCATTTTGATAAAATCCATGAATTTAAGTTCAAATTGTTGGAGCAACCACCGTGTTCTCCAGATTTGACCCCTAGCGACTTCCATCTGTTTCCAGACCTAAAAAAATTCATGCGCGGAAAGCTTTTTTCATCAAATGAGGGGTCATGACAGATGTGGTATCATATTTTGCTGCCCTTTCAGATTCTCACTTCTGAGTTGGAATAATATTTCAAACTATAAAATTGTGTTTTTATTAACAAGCAGCAAAACTTATATTTGACTTGTTTTAATGCATTTTTTTTTTTTTTTTTTTTTTTTTTTTGTCGGGACAACTAGCAAGTGCAGCACTCAGACATTAATTGAGTCCATTGTACTACACTTGGATTCCCTTTTAATTTCCTTTAAATCTACCCGATCTCCGAAGAAATCTGAGTAGATCTTGTGGTGCCAAGGAGCCAAGATGGTCGCTTCTTAACACATCAGTGCCAAAGACCTCAAACCTGATTCGGGCGAAGGCGGGGCAGACACACAGGAAGTGGTCTGCCGTCTCATCCTCCTATTCACAAGCTGGGCAGAGTACACTGTCTGAGATGCGCAACCTTTCCATGTGCTTTGCCCACAGAAAGTGGCCCGTCATCAGTCCAACCAGCCGTCTACACTCCCCTCGGCCTAATGACAGAAGAGTTTCCGACAATCGATCGGACATGACAGGTAACATCAGTTTTGCCCATCTGCAGCCTCTCTCAGTCTGCTAAGCTCGCTTGTGGGTGGTAGTTACCCATTTGCTAACCGTGGCCGTGATGGCCGCAGATGGGAGTGGCAAAACGGGCTCTGGGTTAAAGAAGTTGGCCTCAGAGCCCATCTTAGCTAAGGAGTCAGAGGTCTCGTGATCCGCGATACCCACATGTCCCGGGTCCCATGTTAGCATAAGGCTATTATGTCTACCGACATAGTTCAGCCTGGACTTACAGGACTTGACTACCCCTGATGTGGTTGGAGGGCTGTTTAAGGCCATAAGCGCAGCTTGGCTGTCTCTGCAGACACATATAGATCTGCCTCTTTATCGTTTTTCCACAACAAAGTTCATCGCTTCTTGAACTGCATACACCTCCGCTTGAAACACAGATGCATGCATTCCAAGAGCAAAGTGCAGTTTTGTCCCGCTGGATTCCACGTAGACCCCAGAGCCGGAGCCATGCTTGGTCCTGGAGCCATCCGTAAAAATGCGAAAACAGTGTTTGCCGGGCTCATTTTCTGAGTCTTCCCACAACTGAGCCTCTGGTAGCACAACAATGTATCTCTTTTCAAGTACGACTCTTGATGGCATGGAGTCAAGGGGCATGGAGAGAATCATTGGATCGATGTCCATGCCTTCTCTGTGTTCCAATGCCGGACAAGGGCCGTACCAGTTGAAACTGTGTTTCAGTCTGCAGATGGCCTTCAGGGCCTCTCCTTGGATGAAAGCATCAAGTGGTGGTAAACCAATCAGAGCATCTAGTGCCGGGCCTGAAGTAGTCGGAAAAGCTCCGGTGCAACAGATGGCCACAGTGCGTTGTAGTCTCGATAAGGTCCTCCTGACTCCTACTAGAGAGAATCTACTCATCCAGACCACTGATGCATAGGTGATAATGGGTCTTATCATAGTCGTGTGGATCCATAGGACCTTGCTAGGAGAGAGACCCCATGTTTTCCCAAAGACACCTTTGCACTGCCAGAAAGCTGTCAGTGCTTTGGATGCCTTTGTTTCAACGTGTGATTTCCATAGGAGCTTACTATCGAGGATCACTCCAAGATATTTAATTTCCTTGGATAGCTGGATTGTGACTCCTTTTAGCTTTGGCAGAACGAATCCATCAAGCTTCCTCCTACCTACCAGTCTTAGCGGGATTTGCCGACAGCACCAAATGCCAATCCGATCCAGAGTTTTTTGCACTTTCCTGCAGATGTTCATAAGCGAAGAGCCTGTTACCAAACAAGCAACGTCGTCCGCATATGCTTGTGCGTAGACTCCCGAATCGTTTAAGGTGGTGAGTAGAGGCTCGATTACCATGCACCAGAGCAACGGAGACAGCACACCGCCTTGGGGGCAGCCTCTGTTAACCCCAGATGACACCAGCAGATCTTCCTCTGCTCGCACCGAAACGATTCTTTGGGCCAGCATCGAACGAATCCAATTTACTAGCACCCGGTCTACGCCGTGCCTACTAGCAGAGTTACACATACTATCAAAAGTGGCATTATCAAACGCCCCCTCTATGTCTAAAAAGATACCCATAGCATAGTCCCTCCTGTCGATGGCCAGCTCTATCCTAGCAACAAGATTTTGCAGTGCCGACTCGCAGGATTTTCCACTCTGATAGGCATGCTGAAATAGAGACAGAGGGTGAGCCTTCAGCGACTTCTGACGTATGCGCAGTTCCACTAGTCGTTCGAGACTTTTCAGCATGAATGAGGTCATGCTGATTGGTCTAAAGCTTTTGGGGCTGGTGTAGTCGTCTTTTCCAACCTTTGGGATGAAAGCGACCCTCACCATCCTCCAAGAGCGTGGTATGTAAGCCAGTGCCAGGCATGCCGAGAAGATTTTCTTCAGGGCTGCTGTCACGAACTCTGCACCCTCCTTCAGCATGGCAGGAAATATGCCATCTGGTCCGGGGGACTTGTAGTCGCCAAAAGATTTGATGGCAAATCGAATGGCGGCCACATTCACCACAGATCTGGCAACGAACCAGTCATGCCGAGAATGTGTAGCAGCTCTGACAACTGCCTCTGTCAATAAGGGCTGTTGCCGGCTGATGCTTATCTGATTACCAGGAAAGTGAGACTCCATCAGCAAGCTGAGTGTCTCACTTTTCCGCTCCGTGAAGGAGCCATCAGATTTCCTAAGTGACCCCAGCTTTGCCGTTGGGTCCCTTTTCAGGATCCTAACCAACTTCGCCGTGTCACTCAGAGATTCAATACCGCTGCAGAATTCCCTATATGAGGCTTTTTTCGATTCTCGAATAAGCCTCTTGTAGTTCTTCTGAACATCACGGTATCGCTCCCAGTCCTCTGCAAGGTTAGTCTTGAGGGCCCGGTTTAGAAGTTTTCTCGACTCACGCCTCAACATCTGGAGCTCTTGGTTCCACCATGGAACGGGAGTCCGGCTCGGGAGAGGTCGAGTTGGACAGGCTGACTCAAAACAGTCGGTTAGGGCAGCGTTGAGTTTCTCAACAGCCGCCTCAATGGCCTGTTCTTTTCGAAGTCTTGGTGGCGCAACGTCAAGGTCCCGCAACGCCTCCCTAAACTTCTGCCAGTCTGTTTTTCTTGGGTTTCTAGAGGGCAATGGCATTTGTGCCTCCTCGCCACACTGAAACTCAATGTACCTGTGGTCCGAGCACGAATCTTCGGCAAGGACTCTCCAGTTCTTGATTGACCACCCAAGTTTTGAGTTTGATAGGGTTAGATCAATCACCTCCTGTCTTCTAGACGTTACAAACGTTGGCTGTGAGCCCTTGTTTTGTATGTCTAGGCAGGAGGACGCGATAAATTCGAATAGTCGAGAGCCCCGTCCATTGCACTTGCTGCTGCCCCAGATTGTATGCTGGGCATTAGCATCGCAACATAGGATGAGGCCCAGACTGCGCCGCTCACAGAACCTCACGAGACTAGTGGCCTTCCCGGGTGGTGGCCCTTCCAGAGCATCGTAAGGAAAGTAAGCAGATGCAATCACAAACTTCGACCATCCGCGTCTACCTCTATAACACACCTCAGC